>JAMKCH010024606.1:0-19705 GCA_023653785.1 Ophioderma brevispina
TAGCGTCGTTTTTGCCGTTCCCATAGGTTTAGCACGTAATCACGAAAACTTGACAAATATTCTTAAGTCGAAAATATGTTTAATATCAATATTTTTTCACTCAAAATCCGTTGGAGTTGAAGAATCAACTCCAGTGTAAGTATTTTTTTGTATGAATAACGGTACAAACGGGATCCATTTTGAACGAGGCTGGTTTGACCTCATGTTCAATCGCAGGGTCACCGCTATTTATAGCTCCAGACCATGTACCAGGCCCGGTACCAGTTTAGCCTATGCACCACCGTGGAATGATTCGTTGACCTGCATGTAGCAATCCTCTCATGTCCGGTCTTTAAAAACGATTTGATGATAGTTTTGCAGCACAATTATGCACCACCGACTATTAAGCAAGGCAATTTAGATCGGTCGCGACTCCGTACGGGAATTCCCACTCGCCACTCACTGATCTATTTATAAACGCGCACAGTGACTACACTGTTCAGGCTCGTCCAATAACTCGTTCGGCAGTTTTGCGCTATGAATGAAGCTTGGCCGCCACCGCTGCCTGTACATCTCTACGTTTCTGAAAATCTGCCAATCCACGGCAGTTCATAGAAGAAATACGAAGCTGTACATTTGAATTAGCCATATGAAGGGGAAAAAATCTCACCAATAAAGCTAACCACTGCGTACAATCTATTATGCAAACATGTGTAATAGTATTATGTAGAAATTACTCCGCCATTGTCACACAAGCATTGCACGTGCAATTGACAAAGGGCATCACTCAATGGCAAGAGTGAGCTGCGTGGGTCTATGCAAATCGCGGCTGTCAGCTTTAGCGGAGACAACGATGTCTGTACAAGCATAAACAAGTCCGATGATGACACAAACTTTCTATTGTACGCGCAAAATAAGGCATAGGGCCACTGCGCAGTTGACTCGTGATGCAGAGACTGACAATCGAATTTACATACACCTTTCCACGCATGCAAATTATGCACCTGTTGAACCCGCTGTTGAACAGGCCACAAACAATGAAGTATGTAGAGGTTACAACATTGCCAAAACTACGGAAGCATCTAAGTGCCATCACATAACAAATTAATTATCATATTAAGTTTACATAATATCTGTATCATGTTGACATGTTCATATATTTTTCTCATCATGTCGACGTTCCAATCTTTACAAGTTGTCAAGGAGAGATAGATTATCTTGGCAAGTCGGCTTCCCAAAAAGTAGATGTCACCATGTCAAGATACATTATCTTGCCAAGTCAACTTCTTAAAAAGTAGATGTCAACGTGACAAAATACATTATCTTGCCAAGTTAACTTCATAAAAAGTAGATGTCATTATGACAAGATACATTATCTTGTCAAGTCAACTTCTTAAAAAGTAGATGTCATCATGACAAGATACATTATCTTGCCAAGTTAACTTCTTAAAAGGTAGATGTCATCATGACAAAATACATTATCTTGCCAAGTTAACTTCATAAAAAGTAGATGTCAACATGACAAGATACATTATCTTGCCAAGTCAACTTCATAAAAAGTAGATGTCATCATGACAAGATACATTATCTTGCCAAGTTAACTTCTTAAAAGGTAGATGTCATCATGACAAAATACATTATCTTGCCAAGTTAACTTCATAAAAAGTAGATGTCAACATGACAAGATACATTATCTTGCCAAGTTAACTTCATAAAAAGTAGATGTCATAAAAAAAAAAAAAAAAAAAATGTCTGTACAAGCATAAACAAGTCCGATGATGACACAAACTTTCTATTGTACGCGCAAAATAAGGCATAGGGCCACTGCGCAGTTGACTCGTGATGCAGAGACTGACAATCGAATTTACATACACCTTTCCACGCATGCAAATTATGCACCTGTTGAACCCGCTGTTGAACAGGCCACAAACAATGAAGTATGTAGAGGTTACAACATTGCCAAAACATACGCGTGAGAAATGCCATTAGTATAAAAGACATCAAACATATATTGAATGCAGTTATACAAATTATTATGAGAACATGTGTATCAAAAATATAAGACCTGTACACTACCATACTTTGACGTATAGTAACCAACCCATAGTCATTTTTCCACCTGTACTGTAGATTTCTATACAAAGGTGCAAATGTGATTTTGTAAAAATCCAACCTCTGTGTATTTACATAGGAAAAAAACAGACATCCAACCCTCCAAACAATATCCCCAATCACATACAAAAAGAAGATAAAAAAAGCACACTGCAATAAAAACCTTCCCACATTCATTCTTTCCATCTCTACACTGAAGAAAAAAAAACCCAAAAAATAGACCAACAGACACACTTTAAAAAGCCAAGGAGCCCCAAGATACACCTCAACATGGACAGCATGACCATTTCTTTTTTTAAAGTGCACACAATTACCATAATTACCCCAAAGTTTGATATTAATTTTAGTTAAAGGCGCAACGAGAAATTTTGGGGCACCCATATATCGCGCCACATGCAACGATTTCGTAAAGACAAGACCCCCATCAGATGTCTTACCATGACTTTGGTTACAGTAATATCTTGCAAGTGAGAAACAAAATGCGATTTTCATTCGCTTAATTTCAATACAGAACCGGCTGAACCCCGCACTTGCTCCCACACGAAATACGAAATTACACAATTTTTGCACCAAAGAAACACTTTCCAGCTTAAACCTTTCACCTGGGGACATTAATGATAGAAAGCTTTACATTAGTGCAAGAATTGGATTCTTCACAAATTAGGGACACCCGCTATATAAAGCCTCTCGCTGCACCTTTAAAATGCTTTATCATCAGGACACAAGGGTTATGGTAAATGGTTGCAAAACAAATTCCTAGGCTCATCTTTTTTGGTGAGGTGAGGAAGCGTATGATCAAAATCATATTACATTAAAAAATGCCTTAAAAAAAAGAAAAACTGTTAACCATTTTAAGTAAGTCAGAGCCTAACACTTTCATGGATGGGGACCGCCTGAAAGACATTTTTTTTTAACAATCTATTTAACTCTGGGGTAAAACAAAATGATTACGACGTGCATAACTCTAAACTCTAAAAATGGGCACGCACAAACCCTTTCATGGATTTAATGGCCAAAATTGAAATGGAGATTTATATCTCCAACTTACTGCCTTCCTCTTCCTTACAGATTTTAGCTCAAATCAAAACGTGCGAGAGTTCCACACTACTATCCCTCACTTTCAAACCAGACTTATTTTTTTACAAAGAACAAACAATTTGAGACCTGTTTCGGGTGGATCACTGACTGTACCTTTTAAAACCCTTTTATCATATGAGTGGTGCCGATAGAACTCCAAATTACACAAGTTTGCCATCAAAAACATGATTTTTAGGGGTAATTTAGCATCCTGGCCACCACATCATTCCTTGCACTTTATTCCGCTAAGGTGCGGAATTCATTGGTGGTGTCACAACAACACTAGATTCTTTCCAAGGCAAGAATACTCTGGAGTTTACATTTTATAAACGGGTCTTACCGCAATGGGAACCCTCATACTTAAGAACTAATAGTATGAACTTATGGCTACGGGCCAGCGTATGCAGGGATGATTTCTAGTTTTTACCACAGTAAATATAGTTCAGTTCAGTTCCTTCCATTAAAAAGTTGTTACCACATTAAAAATAAAAGTGGCGGATGAGCGTGCCATCCCATAGACTCTCGAACAAAGGACATTAAATTTATGTACGAACCTTTCTACCTAAAGTTCTTGAATCTTTTCAAAGACCAACGCAGAGGCGACGATTAAATTACACCCAGGCATAAATTACCAATATTTTCAAGTTCGTGACGCAGATCGCTAACGCCACTCGGTGTCTTAAGTTCAACATTGTAATACTTCCATCACCTTTTCATTCACCTTTTCTCCATTTGCCCGCGAAAAAACGTAGTCCTTCACGCCACTTTCAATAATGTTTCTTACTTCGTTTTTTTCACCTTTCTTTTTTCCACTTAGATCCATCACAGGTAAATTCGTCTGTAACAAACAATTTTGGGTCTGTAAACCGCTTGGAGTCCTTTGAGCCTCTTAATTTGGTCCCTAAAGACAGCATTTTGACCAACACGTGTGGTGGTTTTCCTGTTCACGAGAACGCCCTCTTACCATCACGATGCGCTCTCTCTCAATACGGGGCCCTCCTCCAGCCGAATTTGTCTCGTCAAGAGCGTTTCCCACCTTTTTCAATACATTCTCAACTCGTTCCTCCCCCCCGTCAGTCTTTTCTATGATGCCGACAATACATAGATTATTTTCTCTCGCGAAACGCTTCGTGGTTTATTTATTCAACTCGTTGTTTGGCCACCGTCCGTCTTCAAGAATTCAACCTCGGCTTTCATTTCTTTCCAACTTTCCCTCTTGCTCTATTTAAGGCAGAGCTCTTAGCTCAGCACTTCGTTCACTATTGTGTTCAATTGCAGCCGCCAAATTATCTTCTAATTGTTTTTTGTCCTTCGAGTAGCGTTTTGAGTGTAGCTCTAACAAATGTTTCGAAATTCTCTGCTTCAGTATCTGAGAGTCGTTTCCTCCCCTCATCAACGTCCGACCAGCGTTCTTCGCTGCATACCTATTTTTCCTCGGGCCCATTTCCTATTACTCACAATGCACTACGATATGATAATGAGGTGGGTATCGGAGCTCCGTGAAGCGGGCCTGGGGTGCCCCGTTAAGTGGTGGTGTCATAGAGCGTAATGACAAAAAGTTTTTTTGTGGCGAGCTGAAATGTTTGAGTGGGCCACATGTGGTGAATGGATCAGCGCTCGCCTCATAAGCATATGGTTGTGGTACGAGCCCCGCTGTCGCCAATGTGTTGTGCACTTTGACCAATGCACTTCGGGAGGAAGGAAGAATGAGTCGGTGTGGGGGAATGGGGAGGTGGGGGGTGAGAGGGAGGTAGATTGGGGGGTGATGGGGCGAGATGTGGAGTAAGCAGGGGGTTGCACTCTCTCTTTGCCTTCTCTCCACCCGCGTATAAATGGGTACCGGTGAGTATGATTGTCCGGCGTACTATAGTCCGGGAACAAGGTGAACCATAGGGCAATCGATTCAGTTGACTCCTCACGCAACATTAGTTTCACGCTTTATTTTATTCCGTTATCGTCTTGGAGGCCCCGACTGTGGCTCCCGCCGGACTATATCTGCTTTCACCACCGGCATTTGCTGGGAATGCAAAACGACTCGCTGTGCGGGAGGAGTGGCGAAACCCCCACAGCAACATTATATGAGGGAGTCTGGCCCAAACGCAACGCCAATGACAGAGAGATGGGCAACTGACTCCGCCTACGGGGTCACCATTTGCACTTTTGAAATGGTTGAACTAATTTGAGCTCGCCGAAATTAATTCCTGCTCGCTGAATTCAGCCAATAGGAAGACTTTTTTCAGCGAGCTGAAATTCCGCATGAAAAGCAATAAATTTTTTGATCGACGAAATGAATTTCTGCTCGCCAAAATTAACGCTGGGCCAACTCGTTCAAAGTGATGAATTTCAGCTCGCCGAAATTAATTTCTGTTCGCCGAAATTACAGCCAATAGGATAGACTTTTTATTCAGCGAGCTGAAATTCCGGTTCGCTGATTTCTGCTCGCCGAAATTAATTTCTGTTCGCCAAAATTAACCTTAACTCTTACTCATATTGAAAATGTTTCATTCATAGGACCTCATGCTGACTAAATGTACTAATGTATCATTGTCCAACGAGGTCATAACTAGCTCAATTTTCTTTCTGCTCGCAGAAATTACTTTCTGCTCCAGAATTAATTTCACCGAGCTGAAATTCTATCCAATCAAAATTAGTCATGCCGGTTTAACCAATGAAAAAAAAAAGGTTTTTTTTTGGCGAGCTGAAATGTTTGAGGGGGCAACATGTGGTGAAGTGGATCAGCGCTCGCCTCATCAGCATATTTGTTGTGGGTTCGGGCCCCGCCGTCGCCAATGTGTTTGTGCACTGGGCAAGCACGTTACCTCGCTTTGCCCTTCTCTCGACCAAGGTTTATAAATGGGTACCGATGTAGTAATTATTGTCCGTCGTACTCATAGCCCGTGGAACAATGGTGACAATAGGCAAAAATCGATTCACGGACTCTTCACGGCAACGTATTACACGCTTTATTCTCTGAATGTCTATGGAGCCCGGCTGTGGCTCCCGGCGGACGATCTCTGCTTTCCACACAACCGGCATTTGCTGGAATGCAAAGCAGATTCTCTGTGCGGAGGAGTGGCGAACCCGCCCACAGCAACATTATATGAGGGAGTCTGGCCCAAACGCACGACAGAGAGTGGTCACTCCGCCTACGGGCGCACATTTGCTTTTGAAATGTTTGAACTAATTTGAGCTGCCGAAATTAATTTCTGCTCGCTGAAATTACAGCCAATAGGAAGACGATTTTCAGCGAGCTGAATTTCCAGACAATGACAACAATGAATTGTCTGCTCGCCGAAATTCAAAAAACAGTTAGCTAAGCGACTTATAGGCCTGTTTGGCGGCAAACAGTTAACACTTTTTAACTTTTAACCCTCCTATCTTCAGCCAAGATATAGCGAATTATATAAAAAATATTAGATTTTAAATTTCTAGGCTGCGCGCTAAGCGAGTTATATAAAAAATAGATTATTAAATTTATAGGTCTGCTGCGCTAGCGAGTTATATAAAAAAAAATAGATTAGTAAATTTATCGGCCTGCGGCGCAAAACATTTAAGCTAAGCGACTTCATAGGCCTGTGGCGCAAAACACTAACCTTTTTACCCCATATTTCCCTCCTTCTTCAAGCCTTGCCTTCTTTAAGTGCTATCGGCCTGCGGCGCTAGCGAGTTATTTAAAATTATAGATTAGTAAATAATATCCACCTATTACCCAGTAATGGATGGACGGAGCTTGATTGACCTAATCCATCAAATTTCTCTTGCTAACAGATAAACCACGGCCACTTAATAGAAAAAAATATCAAAGGACAACCACACGAGGTTTTTTTTGTTTCTTTTTTGTTTTGTCTGTTGATTAATTAACTTGTTTTGACTGTTTGGCTGAAAAGTACAAGAATTACAACTTCAACAAACAATTCAGTAAGAAGTGTAATGAAGTAACAATTACCGTAACCTCATTATTATGTTTCATTCTGGTTTTTAGCATTTCTCAAATGAAATGTCTTAGGGCATTTGTGACAGTTTAAGCCTTTATTATTTACATATTTGAGTACTAAGAAAAAATCATTGAATTAAGCATTTGCGATTAATCAGTTTAAGTCATAATAAGCAGACTGATTTTTGAGTGTAATTGTTTTCATAACCGCCGATGTCACGTGAGTGGAAAAAATGTGGATTTATTTCTCCACCAGGTTCACATGAAGACGTAAGTATGTTTGCGCATTTAGATGGTTACAAACAACACCCATCAAAAAAACGATTCAAATTTGACGTACTGATCGGCCAATGTGGCGAAAGGTATTTCCAAATGATTGTCTCCTCATAACCTAGCAGAAAATATGCACTTTGGCATATTTGTGATTTTAGTTAACCGGAGATATGGGTGAAATGTAATAATGTCATTAACGTAATTGGCATTGTACAGGCCAAACTTTCAAAATGCATGACCTTGGCAAAATTTGGTGTAAGTGGTTGGTATGAGCATGAGCATCCCCCGAAAAGTAAGCTAGCAATACATCGGAATGCTTATTTAGGTGGTCAAATTCGTTGTAAAGTACCTCTTGTCAAATTTGCATTGTTGTGTGGCAATTAGGGACGAGTCGTCTCTTTTCCTCAAAAAATAACCACAACGTAGTCCTAAATCAGGAACATACATCCCTCGTCCTCATACCAACAATTTGACACCAGTTTTGTCAAGATTGAAGCATTTTGAAATGTGGCCCCCTGTAACAGACCAATCAAAACCGTAACTTTCATATACTGTTGCAGTTTTCTTCATTTCATAAACAGGGTCGATCGATTCTCATTTAGTTCATACAGCTTGATAAACAAAATATATGGCTATCTTTTAGTTAAACGTCTGGAAACCTTCTACAGGCAAAGATTTTAAAAGTAATGACAATCATAATGGTGAATAATTTAAATCATGATGTAGACATAATGTTCGTTTTCCTTCAGATACGTCTGAGTATAGTTTTGCAAGGGTAAATGAACCAATCTAATCAAAGTTCTTATCCAAATAAATCCAAAATTTTGTACTTGATGAAATCCACTCAGCAAGTGCCAACTCAGGGAACTAGGAACCTCCAAGCACAAGGCAGCACTATAGACTACTTCGTACTCCAATGTTGTTTGTTTTTATGGTGGACCTTTTTTCTGATACATTCAAATAACCCCAGGAGCTACCAGACATTTGTAAACACAATCTCAATACAAAAGGTTGGATTGATTAAATATGTTGACAGACTGACAGGAGGGACCCATGAAACGTAATACTTAAGTGCCGCAAGTGGAGCCTTAATGAGAGGGGGCAACGAAAAAAAAACGTTTGTACGGGTCAAATTTTTAAATTGATCCAATCATTTGAAACGTATACCATGTTTACCTCCTAACCACCAAGGATTCAGGAAAGGTAAAGTTTTGTACTATCTACAACGTAGGGTTTGAAGATTATAGGCTAAAAACAGCAAAAAAAATCATAAAAAGGGTCATTTTCAGTTGTGGAATTCTGAAGTAGATTTATCATCTCATTTACTTTTTATTTAAAAATTTGGGCAAATTGTTGATGGAGTTCATAGGATTAAAATAGGAATATTTTGAAGATGGTCTAAAATGTGTAGTTTACGCGATGTAAGGGGCACAGAAGGTCAACTTCCATTGCATTCAATGGGGCTGACCTTGTTTCCCCTACTCTTAAGCAAGCATTTGAGACAACTGCTTGTGCAGCAGAAAACACAGTGCTTACTTAATAACAATTACGCGTTATAATACCATTTTGTTTAACGCGTAATTTGCATTTTCAAAATAAAACCTTTAGTTTCATTTGATTTTAAACAAAATAATCTGGTATCAAAGATGTTTTGTTTTGTCTGTTTGTTTGTTTGTATCTGAATCTGGATTGTCACTAAATATCTGCAAGCCTTTATTTATGCCTCACGGTACCTGTATAATATTTACATACTCAATAAAAAGTCCAGTTAAAATGATACAATGGCATGAAAAATATTATTCAGACGTAATGAAATTGACCCTTACTGAATGACTTACACCCAATGTGAAAACATTTGGGTGTTTACTTTTGTGAAAACGGTAAAACATCAAGAGTTACGGCAATTCCTTCACGGAAATCAAGGTGTTGACACTCCTTGCCAGAATTACAGTGTTTCTAGCAATGTGCTTTGACCAAATTTAAGAAGCATTCAGACATTGTAACTTCAGGCTTATTGTAAGATATTTCTGACAGTGAAAGGTGGATTACCGGGATTAGCATAATACATTGCATAGTGGCTGATGAACTCATGCTTTTCAAGCTTGATAAAATGTTGGCAGAAATGTCAGTGAAGCTTACAAGAAAATGATATTTAGTTTTAATACAAACTCCCAAATTTTAACAACGCCAAATGAGGTTAAATTGTTTCAAATTAGTTGAAGTGAGTTCAGTAAGGGTTCCATTTCATTATGTCTGACTATTTTTCTATCATTGTGTCCCTTTAAAAGATAAAAAACATCTCAAGATTTTTTCAACTTTCCAAGATCATAAAACCGAAATGGTGGAATGGTTATAGTTTTTATGATTTTTTAAAAATGTGAAAATTTTGAAATTACTCATTAGTGTTGGCAGAGTCGTATGACAGAGTTGTATGATCGAGTCCATAAGTCATATCATATTGAGGAAACTGTGAGTTCAGTCGAATTACAACCCATTTAAAATGGAGTCACAAGTCATGATACGACATTAAATACTGATGTTGGGGGATTCTTTGCACAATTTCCTTCTTCTGAAAATGTACATTTCTATATTTCAAGACTAACATTGAGGTCATATGTGGACCAGTGGATACACGGACCGCCTCAGACCTGGTTTCGATTCCCACCCAGTCATTCGTATGGCTTCGGCTGTGTGGTGTCAGGATTTGTTCAACTGTGTAATCTGATCCGGGGCCGCCGTGTATCTATGATACGGACGCTCCCTAACATGGCCCGCGGTTGGTTTTGAAGCTTAATTCAGGTAAACCTTTGACTTATTTTGAGGTTCGTTTCTTACTTACTTGTCACGTGTGTAATTTATATATAACATTTTTTCTTGTGTGTTACTGTGTGTAGTCTGACTGATGCCAAAGAAGTTGATCTATCTTCAAGATCGCGCGGTATTTCGTTTTGACGATTCATCCATTTTGAGAGATCGTATCTCTACCCGGGAAAATCAATACTTTTACGGGGCGTGGATTGAGGCGATATTTTTGCATGGCCTGCCTGTCATTGAGGTTGAAAATCTAATGCCATCCTGAGATAATCCGGTTTTTGTAATTGTGATAATTACTAGAGTGGTTTATTTATTGTCTTAAAGCGAGCGATGGTCGGTTGATTGAATTTCAGGATTTAGTGATAAAAGCACCAAATATGTCATTTACTATTCTTCCAATATTTCACTTCTGCCAATAACGACAATCTGATATCATCAAACGTGGCATTTCATAACGTATAGTGAGTTATCTCAAAGGGGAAATCGTGGACTTTCATTTATTTTTAATCATGTCCCTACCACATTTTGAAAATCTTTCTCTCCAAACTTTAACGTTTGCATAATATATCTACTCCAGTATATCTCATTTCGTTATCAACCATCCAGATTCCCAATTAAAACCAACCCCCGCGACACGCCCTGCCATGAAGTTGACACGATACAGACAAAAAAACACTGCAAAGTAATATTTCGTACTTTTCACTTAACGAGATATTCCGAGTGAATTGTCATAGAAATAGTCCTGTGAGCGGAATACATAATTGCTCGAGCTAAGAATATTGGCAACTCACATCTGCATCATCACACTGTCCATTGTGTACTCATTTAAATACACAAATACAATTCTACACGGATGGTTTTCATAGTTTTTGAGCTGAGTTTCTCAACTTATTTTGAGCTGTATATTCTCAACTTATTTCACCCACCTCAATGAATACCATAGTTTAAGATGTTTGGCGTTCATAGAACGGGATCCTCATTTATGCCTACTATCTGGTCTGATTAATGCTAAGTTACGCGAATTATACGGCAAATCGCTGGAGATATTTCACGTGATAGGATTCGATCCCCAACAATCGGTCCAAAAAAATCACAGCGCTCACAGTGCGGAAAATTCCGGGGAAAATTCAAACTTTGTTGTGTATAGCGTATTCCCCATAAGCCCTATGATTTGTTAGGCCCAAACGATAGGGCAACGAATCCTATTACTTGGCACTTCTACAGCGAATTGCCGAATGATTCACATAACTTAGCACTAATGAGACCAGATACTATAGTAGGCATAAATGACTATCGTGTTATCGAAGTTTGGATAAGAAGGTACCGCGCCGAATCACCAGTGAAAAAAATGAGCAGTGTACATTTTACTTCAGGATGACCTTTAACCATAGGGCTATAGCCGTCGTAAAAAACATATATCACTTCTTACTATTTCCCGTCCTTAACGTTCCACTCCCCCCCCCCATTTACCATCGTTGGTACCCAAACATCTCATTCCGCATTCTCTAAATTTTAGAAATACATTTGCAAAGCTTCTTACACAAACTTCGAGAACAAGCTCTTCCTATTTATGACCCTACAACTGGCTATGTATATATTGGAATTGGTCTGTGCTCTATGCGCATTGTCTGCTTTGCTGGTATACCTTTTAAGAATTTACATAGGCTGGCACACAAACCTTCCAAAAACAACGCGTGTGCGCTCGACTGCATTCAAGTGACATCCCCTGTATTGCATATACATGTACGATATTCTATAAATCAACTGACCTACCGACGAATGGTTGGTAAAATCCATTCCAAATATGGAAGGTTTGTTTGCTTTCTCCGCGGAAGGCACTAGAATTTCTGCCGCCTTAATTATTTTGTTATTTTCTCAAAAAATATAAGCAAAGTATCTAAGGAATTAAATGGGTCTTAACCTTAAAGGTGGAATTACCTGTACGAACAAACAGCGGGTACAATAGCAATAGATTTAGTAGAGTTTTATTCATGATGTAAATTATAGATCACATAATCGTGTAAAATAGGTCTGTCTTGTTAAAAGTTCCTTTTCTGTTTTCCATTTACAAATGAGATTCCATCAGTATCAGGCTTTCACCCGTCACCGGTTTAATTTTTAATCACTTTGATTCTCTTCACACACGGTTGCAGTTCAAATCATTGCTTTATTTTACCTCACTATGACTGTTTTTACACCATACATTCCCGCCCGTAAAATGTTTTCATATTAAATGCAAGGTAAACAGTTGCAGAATTTGCCAGGAACCTCAGAGCGTCACTGTATTCGAGGAAAAAATGCGGTGTGTGGCGACCATGCAGGTCGTTCATGGCCAGTGAGTCGCTTGGTAGCTCGATAATGAAATCGTCAATCACCTGGTTATATGTTCATGATCCCGTTTTAGCAGGAGACTGTGGTGAAAGAGTGTGCGCTTCCGGATGAAATTGTGAAATTTTAAACACAAGCACTTTAGGTATTGATAATCCATAAAATTGATGGAAGCACTTACCAATCCCCCTTAATGGACCCCAGCTTGGGTTTCAAAGTTATATAGGGGTCAAAATTTTAAAATACTCCAATCATGTTGAAAAGTACTTGACACTCTTTCTCAGATTAAAAGAATTCTAAAAAGGTATGGTTTACACTATATATGGCTTATAATTTCGGTGTTATGGGGTAAAACGTGTAAAAATGGTGAAAAGGTCAATTTTTGTGTGTACATGGGTCAAAAGTAAAAAAGTCGCTTTAATTCAGGTAATATGGGAAACAAATTGTTTCCCTAGCTTAAAGGAATAGTTTGGTTTAGCTGTTATGCTTAGTTTTCACGTTATCCAACAAAATAGGTCACAGGTCAATAGAATCCAATAGTCTCCAATAGCTGTTGACTTTATTCGCCATTTTGATTAATAACTAAACACGTACGATAGACAAAGCTATTCCTATATTTCATTCTATGAGCTGAATGAACAATTTGAACTTCGTTTTACAAGCACTGGGGCAACTTTTAATTTTTGACCCCTGTACAAACCAAAATTGACTTTTTCACCATTTTTACAGTTTTACCCTATAATTCCAAAACTACAATCTTGTTCATAAGTCCTTGGAACACCTGTTAATATTGGCAGCTATGAAGGAGATAATAGGCTTGAAACGCATTGTAACTATAACTTTCTTTCCCCCTCCCCATCCCCTCCCAATCTTTTTTTTTTTTTTTTTTTTAAAAAGTCGCTTTAATTCAGGTAATATGGGAAACAAATTGTTTCCCTAGCTTAAAGGAATAGTTTGGTTTAGCTGTTATGCTTAGTTTTCACGTTATCCAACAAAATAGGTCACAGGTCAATAGAATCCAATAGTCTCCAATAGCTGTTGACTTTATTCGCCATTTTGATTAATAACTAAACACGTACGATAGACAAAGCTATTCCTATATTTCATTCTATGAGCTGAATGAACAATTTGAACTTCGTTTTACAAGCATTGGGGCAACTTTTAATTTTTGACCCCTGTACAAACCAAAATTGACTTTTTCACCATTTTTACAGTTTTACCCTATAATTCCAAAACTAGGTAAACTATACCTTTTTAGAATCCTTGTATCCAGACAAACATCATGGTGTGCTTTTCAACGCAATTGGAACATTTGAACATTTTTGTAACATAGAAATCCAAGCTGGAGGCCATGAAAGGGGTGTGGAAAGTGCTGCCATCATTTTTTTATTATCAATGTATAAAGTACTTGTGTACCAAAATTCACAATTTTACCCAGATTTGCACACTTACATGAGATCTGTACTCTACAGTACCCACTATTTAGTCCCTTCTGTTACATGACCGAACAACATTTATGATCGAGACTATGATTTGGTTGAATATTTAATTTGATTCTGAAAGATGAACTACACACCTCATCGTATTTTCCAGAAAAATTGCATCCGATATTTTATTCTTGAACCCAAAATGACAATTTAAAAATGTACTTTTTAAAGGATGTCAGAACATGCCCTCCTTTCCATACCCCTGCATGTTTTAGTTAACATGTTGAATCATTTTGCAGCTTAAATGCTGAGATCAAACAACACGTTTCTGTTGGGGCTACCTTCATTAGGGTATATACATTCATTCATACCCCCCAATTGCTCACCCAAACTCTTTAAAACTCGAGAATTGTCGATTACACGACATCTCCTTCGTATACTTTGCACAGTGTTCAATGGGAGTTTCCGTAACCTGACCCATCTGACTTACTTTTTCTGACACACGTAATGAATTCGAAACCCTCACGGATCAGAACAGTTTATTCCGTTAATGTTACCGAATTCATAAGTGATGTCGAAAAAATGTGTCAAATGGGTCCAGGTTACGGAAACTCCCGTGTTTAAGGACTCCCGATAGGACTCGCCTCGGTCATTGCAACCACAATTGTGCGCGTGTTTGAAACCATGTGAAAGCCTTCATTCATGATTAGACTTGGTCACCTGGCCTGCCGTGTTATCAGGGACGCTTCAAAACGTTTCCGCCGGTGACTTGCGGTTCATAGCGGTGTAACCATGTTTAATTGTTTGGAACAATGGAACCTATCGAACCTGGAAAACCGACTAACCGGCAAGCAACCGATGGTTGACTTGTGGTTCATGGTCGGTGTAACGTGTTTAATTGTTTGGAACAATGAAAACCGGCTGATCGAACTTGAAAGAACCGGCGAAACCGTCAAGCCAAAACCGGTTGTTGACTTGTGGGTTCCAATGGCGGTGTAAATCTGTTTAATGGTTTTGGAAACAATAGAAACCCTGACGAAACCTGAAAAACCGGACGAAAAACCAGCAAACAACCGATGGTTGGACTTGTAGTTTATGGCGGTGTAACCGTGTTAATTGTTTTGGAACCATAGAAACCTGATCGAACCTGAAAATAACCGGACGGACCGACAAGCACCGCCGGCTGACTTGTGGTTCATGGCGGTGAACGTAATTAGTTGTTTGGAAAAGATAGAAACGTTTGAACCTTGTAAAACCGCCGGACCGGCAAGCAACCGGTGGTTGACTTGTGGTTTCCATGGCGGTGTAACCGTGTTTTTTATTTTAGCGTTTTGACGAGGACAGGTATTTTGTGTGGTTCGCCTACCCAAATATGCTCATCTGAATCACTTGAGGCGATATACACCTGGACTTTCAACTCCGTAGCGATCTAACCATGGCCCTTTATTCCATTGAAGGAAATCTTGTGTGTTTGCTGAACTCTATGTGTATCCATTGGTCACTGATATTGGGAAAAAAAATTTGAGGAACATTTAATTAATTTTCAAAATTGTGTCCAGTTTTTATTCGAAGACTATGTTTTATGATTTTAAAAAGTTAATTATGATTTGCCTTGTTTTCCCCTAATGTCTGATGATGAGACTACGGATTTGTTATATCAGTTGGGTTTATTTGACTCCGCCCACAGCTAGTTGATATCGGAATAGCCGAAACTGGACCAGCGGGGTTTTCAAGTGTCTCACATACAACTCCTGAAACAGATGTGAATCCTTTTTCCTTTATTTCTTCCCATTTGTTATTTTTACCATTTTTATTTTGTTAATTTTCAAGAAATTGCCAGTTTTTTATTTACGGAAAACTACGGTTTTTATGATTTTGAAAAATTTATTATGACTTTTGCACTTGGTTTCCCCCTAATGCGCTGATGATGGACCTACGGAATTTGTTATACAGTTGGTTTTTGATCTACCCTCCAGCCTGTTTGATATCGGAATAGCCGAAACTGGACCATCGGGGTTTTAAGTGTCTCAGATAAACTCTCTTGAACAATGATCTTTTTCTTTATTTCATTCCATTTGTTATTTATTCATTTTTATTGTGTTAATTCTTTTGTTATGCTTTTAGGCCGATATGTATGACTTTTGTATGGTCATATGCGAAAAAAAACATCTCTGGTACCTCCAACAATAAAAAATATCTAAAAAATACAATTACACAAAGAAATAACCCCCTCCCCCCCCAAACAAATAATCAGTCCGAGTGGGACAACGGGGTCCCATTTAAAGGAATCAATTCCACAAGAGCTTATTGAGGTAAGCCAACCATTTCAGGCGCCATTCGCTGTGTAACGTTTCGCTAGTGGTACCGTCGACGCATTCTCGGAAGAAACTAAAAAATGATTTAAAAATGTCTATTTTAAAGTCAATGACTTACACTTATTGGTTTTATATTATACAGTGAATGACATATAGTGAAATAATTTAAAATAACCATTCAGGGACCCCCTCCCCCCACCGACCCCATCCAATTACATAATTAAACTCACATTGATTTCAAGGCCTAACTATAACAATTAACTGGCAGCAATTGATTAGACACTTTTCACACCCATCAATGGCCATCCAGACTCCTTGTAAAAGACTTGAATATTTCAAATTTCTTAACAAATGTTATAGTCACCCCTAACCCAGGTTTTCTCCCCACTAAGCAATAACAAAGTTAGATTGTATGAGTATATGACACACAACATTTAAACCAAAAGAACAATAATGGTTGCTACTTTATGATTTGGTTTTTTTTAAAATTAACAATTGACCATACAGATTTTAAAGGTTTTTCATTGTTTTGCATCTGAAAGATTTGGATAATGGTTACAATTATCATCTGTATAATTTGAATGCTTGACAAACAAAATATGAACAAATTTACGATATACCTGCAATGTAATCTCAACATGCCTATAAACTTGTAAATTTTTTTTTTTTTGTTAAATTGAATTGTATGTAAAGAAACTAAAGTAGCCTTGATGATTTGAAGTGAAAAGCCGATGAATATATGGTTTAATTTAGTTGTGTTCATGATACATTCTTTAGTCTCTCCATTTCTCCAATTTCTCCAGTTTCTTACGAAGAAACCCCTTTTTCCAGTTTCTTCCATTTTCGAGACAAAAATAGGTTTCTTCCGGAAGTTTCCGAACCCTGGTTACTTTATTTTATTCATTTTATATTTCTATTCCTTTGGTGGAAGGCGCTATGTAAATAATCTGTTATTATGTTCTATTCTTTTTTTATTTTAACGATTTATTTAAGTTATAAATTCTAAGACTGTGTACACGGATTTGATTTGGTTTTAATTTTAAATATTTGTTATTATTTTCAAAATCAACAAAACAAGTTAAATTTTTTATTTTTAATTTGTACGTGATCTTTTTCTTTATTTCATTCCATGTTATTTTATTCATTTTTATTTGTGTTAATTTCTTTGTTGCTTTAGGCCTAAATGTATGACTTTTGTGATGGTAATATGCGAAAAAAAACTCTGTCATCCAAAAATAAAAAATCTAAAAAATTACAATTACGAAATAAACCCCCCCCAAAAAAAAAAAAAAAATTAGCCGATTGTGGAATTCGAACCCGACCAACGGGGCCAACTTAAAGATCAAAATCCACAGAGGTATTGAGGTAAGCCAACCAGTCAGGTGCCAATTAGCTGTGTAACGGTTCGCTAGTGTTACCGCGACGCATTCGGGTATTTTTCAATGTAAAACGGTTAATAACTACTGCCGATCTTCAGAGAAGAGGTATTGCGAGATACGTATCTATCATCTACAAAAAATATTTCAGCTAAAAAAAGGAACATAAGTCATTGGGGGAAATGCCACACAAAATATAGACTGAGGTCGTCCTTCGGGCGCTGCAACAAAGATATCATTGGGTTAATTTCGTCAAAAAGCTAGTCCAGGTAACCCCGCTATTACCACCGCGTGCACTTACACACTTACCCTACGTTACAAATCGCCGGGGGGAATCGGGGGAAAAAAACCGTCATTACTTTACTTTTTGGCAACAAATTATTTTCACTACAAATCTACGCGATTTTGAAAAAATCCGCCTCTAAGAAAGCGGAGTTTCCGATCATCTTTAAAACAGTGAAGGCTGATCGCGTACATACTTCAAAATCCAGTAAACAAACCCCACTTTCCATTTAAATAAAAACAAACAAATTTTTCAAAATACACCGTTTTTTACACCAAAAAAAATTAATAAAAATTTTCACCGCAAATTTCTAGCGGGTTCAAACACCAGCATACAGTAATTTGTACGTACCTTCTCACGGACGAAATTGCCAGACTGTACGGAGGATCCGCGAACAACAAAACGGCCCAAAATGGCCCGAGTAAAGTAATATACTGTCGCCTAACGCGACCGATAATGAGTTGAGCTATGATATTCATGTAATAGACAATTATTGATTAAGTTATGCCAACTAAGTTAGCCTGTACCTGGATATCTTAGCTAGCGTTTGTTATTGGTTATGTTTTTTTATGTGAAAATATATATATTCATTCTTGCGAGCAAAATTGAAGAAAATTTCATATTTCTGAAAATGCTGCCAGTGCTCGCTTTAAAAGTAAAAACCTCGAAATATATCTAATATACTATTTACGGCGAGTTTGTAGGTCAAGCTTCCGGTTGAAATCTACATCCTAATAATCCAATACTATCCCATGGACAGGATCTTCGTCCCTATGACGCTAAAGTTGAGAAAGGGTTTGCTATGGCGTTAAATTCCAAACTCGTTCGACACCTAGTCTTGGCGACAAAATTTAGGCCTCCACTGATATACAGATCCAAATGTTCATACATACCTACGTGATTTCTACGATTATGATTGGTAGGCGAGAGGATCCCAACCCAAGATGATGGCCCATGCAAATAATCGATTTTAAAAGTACCAAACCCAGGTTATAAGCCGTGTTATGATTGGCCGGAATTCAATAGGACTTTATTCCAATCAGATCAAATGGTATTCTTCACCAGTTGACATGAGTGATGAAATGGTATAGGGGGATTCCAAAAAAATAATTGAATTGACAAATGTACAAAATAGAATATTTCAGTATTGACTTCCAGGAATTACATCAGAGCATTGTTTTAAATGTTCACATAATAAATTTGAATCACTTTGGTGACGAATATATGTAAGACAAAATTATTTATTGTAATTACTTTTTGAATCAGCGATCACTAGATGTTACCCCTTCAGAAAATGGATTAATTAAAAAACCAGATCGATTCCCGAGCACGTAGTCTTGACTGAGAAGAGAAAATGCTTCAACGAACAGAGGAAAAGGTTGTTTTCTACCCGTTTTTTGCCGATTAGATAATTCTTAACTTCAAAAAATGTATTCGCGATTCCGGCCCGCTGCCCTCGGGCAAAACTCAGCATTAAGCATGGGAAAATATGGAATGAATCCCTAAATTAGACAGCCACTATGCTTATAGTAACACCAGTTACCTACAGGCTACGGCGGTCCGGTTAAGTACGTATATCCTGATTATAAAAAGGCTGCGGCCGTAGCGAGTTGCGTGTTCAACTTTTCCGTGTTTGTGAGCACCGAAGTACCCGCAAAAAACGTTCAATTTTCTCGCTAGTTCTATATGTCCGGGCTAAAAATGAGCTATCACCTGCAGGATAGTTTATCTCATGTGGTTTTTCTAGATCAGAATTTTATGAGGATAAGAATATGGTGAGAGTAAAA
>JAMKCH010024607.1:0-25851 GCA_023653785.1 Ophioderma brevispina
CGTGTCAACTCCTCAGAGAGTCCCACATAGCTACTCCTCATGAGATCGGGATTACTTCCATGACAGTAATGACCGCAAAACTTATAACTTCCTCATAAGGAGTCAAGCGACTCTTTCATTACTGCCGTAATATGCCCTTCTTCTTAGAGTCAACTTGACCGCAGTGCGAGTTTCATTTGAGAGTTTTCATTTGATTTACTCCACTGTATTACTCAAACTGGAGTCAATGACTCCAGTTTGGCTTTCAGTTGATCTGGCCATAAGAAGTTTCCATGACGCTTAAGACAGAACCATGACACTTCTATATTACTCAGTATATCTTTCATGTATGGCGTCACCTGTTGGAACTTCGATTTAATGCAAGACTGTAATACATGCGTACATGTGATTTACCAGGAATCTTGCAGTAGAAAGTCTGACCACATAATACCAGATCCTAGACTCCACGTATATCTTTGAAACGTTAATTTAGTTAGGTTATATTCTCTTTTATTCTTTGAATAGACACTCTTTGTTAGCATACAAAAGCCGCATGTGTTGCTATCTATACGAGTTCTTATATGGCTCTTTTTAGACAGAAACCATGACCTTATTTCTCGAATACCTTTTAGATTTTGTGAGTCACTTTAGATTATAACATGACTGACTCTTTCGGTAGAAAGTCTACACCAATATTCTAAGCTCACATCACAAGTGAGTTCGTAGGCTCCGCTTCGTATTTGAATTGACACCCCTAATAACAAAATATTTTGACCTCCATACCAAAGCTGCATTGCCCTCAAGTCCCTATATAAAAGACTTCTCAAGACTCTTTTTAGATGGAAACATGACCCTTATATTTCTCAGATAACCTTTTACATGTATATGAGTCACTTGCCTTCCTCGCTATACGAAAGTCTGACACCAATATCCTACTCACAATATCTTTGAAACGTGAAGAGAGTCAGGTAGACTCCTTTTGTTCTTGGATTGACACTCCACTGGTGATTCCATTGTTTGACGGTAAGACTAAAGGGCTAGGGGGGATACAGTTCGCCCCCGGGTGGAGGCTTCCTTCCACCCCACAATACACCCCAAAAGAGTTATCTGGACTCTTTTATGATAGATGATGAGTGAAACTTTTCACATACTACGTAGCTGGAGAAACTATAGAGAGTCGAAAGGACGCTTTTTTCTTTCTGCATTGTGACTCTCTAAATCGTACTCTTTACGCCAGAGCCATTACACGAGTCACCTTGACTCCTTTTTTTTAAAATAATAATGCAAATTGATATAAGTTGGGACATTGGCGGTACAAGCTTATACTGCCCGTATCGGGGGACAAAGTTAGAAACCAGTCTTTTTTCTTTGAATTGGTTCCATGTACCCCTCAAAAGTCAAAGTTTTATCTTGAAGGTTCTGATAGCTGAAATCCCGAGCTTCCGGGGCTTCCCGCCCCCTGGACCCCCAGAGGCTCTGCTCCTGCAACACCACACCCATTAAAGACCATTGGCGCCTCGCAATAGGCACATGTCTACGGCCCTCTCAGTGAGCAAAGTTAGAAACCAGTCTTTACTTTTGAATTGGTTACTATTTATCCCTCAAACAGTGGTCATTTTGAATTGTGAACTAGATTAAATCCCAAGAGCTTCCGGGGGCTCATCCCTGCAAGCGGGCCCTGTACCCCCCCGTTTAGGGCTTTCCCCCGGGTTTGCCCCGGTTTGTTCAAAGGCACTTGCGGTTTGCGTTTAAAGGGATTACAGCGATAAATGCGAGAGAATCGAAAAAATGTGGAAATGCATGTTGTTTTAACTTATTATCAGGGATGTTTTTGTACATTCCATGTACATTAACAAGCTTTCAAATATTAATAAAATCTCATAAAAAAAATAAAAAAAATGAAGTATTTGATGAAGTTTGTCATACTGTCTCACGCAAATAGACATACAGCGACAATGTCTCAAAATCCCTGCACTAAACGCTGATTGTGGTTTACAACCAGTACAGCATGAACAAAGATCATAATGTGTGGGTTTGAGGTCAAACTTATAATCATGGTGCACGAATCACGCTGAAAATCGTGATATTCCACCGGGAAAGCCGTTGTTGATATCAAGTCGAATTTTGATACTCACGTATAGAAATTCAGAATCAGATAAAATGTATGCCTGCCTTTAATGCACGGATTTCAAGCCACCACTTACAGTTATGTTCGCAATTTCGCATATCCAGCCAGTAACAAAAATATAAAAATATGAATTTTGATGTTTTTCGATGTTTTGGATTAGCAATTCGTTGCTAATCCCTTTAAAACGATTAAAAAACATGGTCTGTAAGACCATCTACTTAGGACAATTTTTCACAACGGCCCTTTTGGGCCCGAACCGTGCGCCGTTAGACCTCTCACTGCAGCATAACATTTCTCTCTTCACTTTACACCCCCCTGAAAATGTCTAGCGACGCGGCCCTGGGGTCTTGGTGCTACATTGCTCTAAGTCGGATCATGGGGCACAGCGTCAACACCAGCATTGAACTAGTTTTTTGAAAAATGTTGACCCCTGAGCTGCTACCTTTTGACCTCCTGGAATCGAGGTAGGCTAAGACATTTCGGGGCCAGTGGCTATGCAAAATACGGCTAGGGCCCATGTCGAGATGGCAGCAAAGGTCAATCATAACATTGCTACCTGCCTGATGATTTATCGCTATCGTAATTTCACATCAAATAAAAATAATGCATGTGCAGCACGAATTTTAGATTACACAGTCCACTAACCTAATTATCAACCTCAATTTCGACCTTCCACGCACCTTAGCTTTTGGTACTTTTTGGTATCAATTAAGGGATGATCTGGCAACCAAAAATTGATTTTTTTTTTATTACGATGGTAAAAACTTCATATTTGGTGCCTATGATACTTGGGTGACAACAAAACCACCCAAAAATTTTAAAAAAATCACCTAATTTGCAAATTTAATTGGCGTTCCATCTTGGATTTTAGGTGTCGGATTTCAAAAGAGTTTAATCATCTCAAAGTACACAGCTAGAGCCTAATTTTTTTAAAATGAAAGATAACGTAACGTAAAGTATGAGTTAGTTTTTTTATTTAAAAAAAAATGCAAAAAAAGCAAAATGGCAAAAATCGATTTTAACCCCAAAATGACCCCGAAAAACAATTGAGACAAAATTTCAAAAAATTAACTCCATACCTTTTTTTTACAAATTAACAAAATACACTTCTGTGAACATTTGAGCCATCCATTGAAAAATGGCTGACATTTCTAATTTTGAAGAGGTAAAAGCGAATTTTGAAATAAAGCATTTTTTAGTATAGAAACGACTGTATTTTAATTATTATGCAAATTAGGTCATATGTATAACTTCTGACATATACAGTTAGCAAGTATTTTGAATTATTATAATTTTTTGCTTTTTTTAAGTTTTTTATTTTTTTCATCTTGATTGATTTTTTTTTAAAGAAATATTTTTACATATCGCTGCTGAAAAACAATAAAATACGTAGTATATTTCACAGCTTGGAAACAATAAACAACATAACAATATTCATGCAAATCGTTTGACACTTCGCATTTAATTTGCTATAACTTTGGAACGGAAGGTCCGATTTGAGTGGGGGGAAAAAGCATTTGGGGCAAAAACGTTTTCTCTTTTAACAATTAGATAAGTAATATATTGTATGTTTTTGGTGGCAGATCTTCCCTAAATCACATGTAAGTCGTTCGTCTCTTTCACCTATTGTACAAATCTATACCTGTTTCCCAACCCGACGATGTCTACACACCCTAGCCAAAAGATTGGAACATTCAGAAAACGAATTCATAATAGCAATTGATTTTCCAAATATACCATGGAATCTTGACCACACAATACTATTAACTCCAAAGTGTGGTTTTCATACCGATACTATTCCCCAGAATTCACCCAAGATGGTGAAAAACTTTTTATTGGAAAATTGTTATTTCCTAATTTGCCGACTAAAGGAACAGCGAAAGATAACTTTCCGATTCCACTCCAGAAGGAATACAGACACAAACCCAGAACAACAGGAGAGGCTCAAAACAGCCGCTTTTATGGGCGAAATCATCGTGGCTATGCGGATCGGAAATGAGATAGTCAATGGCATGATAGTGGTTTCGAAAAAATTCGGAGACACACGAAGTGCAATTCGAATGATAACTTACGTGGTTTACTTAAAATCAGGTCTAATTTGGCGTTTAACATTGCTGACCCAAAACAAGCCACAATGTCAACGGTGCGTCTAAAAAGTTATTTTCAATTTAACACGTGACCTCTTCTTGCCATTAAATTTCCGAGTCCAACGTGATGAAATGCTCCCATCTTTTATTGACTTACTCATTTTTCGGTCCATTACAACCACACCAATTTTCGGCCCCTTAAAACATTTAGAGTAGACCATGACAAACCGTACATGTCAATTAGCGACTATTGTGCAGCCTTTTGTTCTTTCCTGTACCTGGATTTTCTTCTGGAGCACAATCGGCAATTTATCCAACTAGGCAGTTCCTTGAACCCGCCATATTTAGGAAACATGCCAATCAAATTCAACATTTCCCCTTCGCACTACTTAATTCTTGGAAGCAGCAGCTCTGTTTGAAAGCACAACTTTGCCAAGGATTACGTAATGTGTAGTCAGGAACTCCTGGTACAACGTTAAATCAATTTTTGAATAAAATTGCGTCTTTTCCGTATGTTGCAAATTACTTTTGGTCAGTGGTGTACAACAAGTTGCTCAGTTGCTAAAAATACCTATAATTCAACAATGGGTCACTGTGGAAACAAAATTTACTATGGGTGTAGTTGTATTACATTCATCATCTGTATCGAAGCAAAATCTGTTCACACGTACGTTCTACAACCTGGATGTTTGCATATTAAACCTGGCACACACATGATATTTATTAAAGGATAAAATAAAAAGTATAAAATATCGCTTGCTCCTTAGAACTTTTAACGAAGTTTTACTTAAACACTTACCAAGATATAGGTTTACGCTGAATGTTGTCTTGTCCGACCAAGGGGAGGGGGGGGGTTACCACCCCTCTTAACGGATGATTCCCTGTCGCACAGAACGCAACGAATATGATCTAAGGCTTTTAGTTAATTGTTAAGTTTATCCTTTGCGATCATTTAGGCAACAAAAAAAATGAGGTTACCACTTTCATGGAGGTCAGGGCGTCCCGTCAAACTCAAAAGGTAGGGGGTGGGTTGCAACCTTCCAGCTACTGGTACTTTGTTTACGTATAATGCTACTGGTAAGCAAATAGTGACACTTATTTCTCTTATTTTTTAGAGTAGTGACATGTGTATGTTTACTTAAATAAAAAAAAATGGCTTGCATGAAAGGACGAAAATGGTCGGAAAAACCCTTGATTTTGGGAGATTTGCTTACAAATAACGTTATAGATAGCTCTCAGTTATGACGTCAGTATTATGACGTGATATGGTTAACACTTGAAGGTGTTTGACTTTATTTGAAGGAGAAAAGGACATTATGTAGCTATGATGTTTGTCCCTTAATTACGAAAAAAATCGGGGGGGGGCCCACCCCCCTTGGTGTCGTGTGAATGTAGTAGAAAAATCCCTTGGTTGGCGAGGGTTAACAGTACATAGCTAGCACACACTATATTTTGTTCATTTATAAATCACTACATCCATAGAGGAAAATGACTAGCACATGGCGATCACCGCAAAAAAGGAGTAGTGGATTTCGTGTTAGATCTAGGAGTACTTTTCCGTAAACACAAGGCGGAGGCGTCAGTCAGTGATTTTTGAAAAGTGGCACAAAAAATAGCATTTGGGATTTAAGGGCTATAGCGACCTTCTCACTAAGATGAAGTACTTTATATTCATTCGCTGTACACTAGGATTCGTTAGTAGGACATATCAGGCGGCTGCCTATTAGGCGCTCAAAACTATCCACAAACTTAGATTGTGATATACTCCTAACAGCTCCCCGCTTTACACCTGATAGAGAGGCAAGCATTTGAATTTCACGTTGCGCTGTAGGGCGGTGCTCGAAACCACAACCTTCAGATTATGAGTCAATCGTTTGATCTACTGGACCACACGCGCATTCACATTAGTACTATGAATATGCAAGTAAGTAAAGATAAAAAACAAGCAAAAGATAGCGTTGCTTAGGACGTACGATTTTTGAACTGTTTTATTGTTAAGTAAGTTGATTAGAAAGTGGTAATAATTGGAACACTCACCCAACTTACAAATTTGTAATTCATAAAGCATGAAAAATGACATATGTTTCAGTGATCCTTGGAAGGTGATTACACATGTGAATGTTTACCTTCAGGTTCTTCTTCTTATCGAGTCAAAAACAATAGTTCTCGAATATGCTCTAACCAGAGACGAGCACGACGCGACCCGACGTCGGCTGCTTCCATTGATTTCGGCAAGGTCCTTGTCTGACATGGTTGCTCAACAGTCTGGGGGTGCTCTTCCATAACCATGAACAGTATCCGACCTGCTTGCAGGTACCCGCATTTTTGCAGGGAAACCTTCCATCGGCCGATTCTGGTTCTCAATCTTTTGAGAAATCGCCATTCAGCCCATTGAGGAGTTTAAGCTTCAGGTGGAAGATGCCACCGGTTCAATTACTAATAGATGTAACTGGATGATAACAATCTTTCTTTTTACAAGGCGACGCTCTTAAACTCATAGAGACTGGCTTCATATGCTTTCAAGGGGTTGTATTTTGCTTAAGAAAAAATCTCTTGATTAACGCGGTTAGCAAGAACGTCTCAGCACATAGGGACACCATTAGATAATGGATAGTTACGTTCTCGCATGTCGCTACACTTTATGAGGATGTCTGATAGGCAAGTCCTGTTAGAGCAAAGTCGGGGCATAAGTTCTCTGTTGGTGTTGGAGGAAGACATCTTGCGATTTTAAGACAGAGGGGGCAATTAGAGATGTTGTGAAGCTTCTGGCATGAACGTGATCTTCCCATACACCAGGCACCTACTCTGTGCACATGAGTATCACATGGCAAGTGCCATCGATCTCAGGGTATGTGGGACGAAGTACCACATCTTGTGCCAGTGAGTTATTTCAAGATGTGATCTGTATTTGTGTGTGTGAACACACTTTGCACTTAGTCTAATAATGTGAAGAGTAAGAGCGAGTACGGGCCAAGGTAGTTCCTAGGTAAGACAGTGTTATCGCAGTACACGCAGGATTTTGTAAGACATGGTTGCCTAGATGAAAGCACAAGCACCGTTGTCTGGATGGATTTGCACGCAGGGTGGTTTCCATTATAATAAGGAGCGAGTTAATCCAAGCTTTGAAGAGTCTTTTTTAAACAACGTGAAGTCTGCATCT
This sequence comes from Ophioderma brevispina, assembly GCA_023653785.1. Taxonomy (NCBI): domain Eukaryota; kingdom Metazoa; phylum Echinodermata; class Ophiuroidea; order Amphilepidida; family Ophiodermatidae; genus Ophioderma; species Ophioderma brevispina. The sequence continues at coordinate 7,355 of JAMKCH010024607.1, forward strand.
TGTTTGCGATGATACCGAGATCGTCTACATAGATAAAACGACAGGTTCCTGCCTCCTTGGTTGGTCATTGTATAGATGTGAAGAGGAGAGCGCGAGCCACGCTCCCTTGGGGTGCCATTCTTGAACTACGCCATCGGATCTTCTTCGCTACTAGGGCTGGACAAAGAACTTCCTGTTTGCAAGCAATTATTTGATGACTCATTCAAGGGAATATCCTTGGTGAGTACCATGATCTTATGGAGTTAGGCATCTGGTGATTAGCAGGTCTATTACTGAAAGGTCGAAAAAACACGACTCAGGGTAACGAACCTTTCTCGAAAACCATCCTCGATTGTGTGAGTTAGGTTGAATACTTTTTTTTACATTTTTTTGAAGAGCGCCCCCAATTTTCAAAAATTTGGAGATTTTTACACGGTTTATGGTAACTGGCTAGTAAACTATCACTGTGAATGGGTGAACTCGAAAATGTCTATGTGTCACAAACGAAGGATTTGTACTAGAAGGGAATAATTTATGATCGGGGATCCCATAATAATTCAACAGCTGCTGGAAAACGCCTACCCATGTGAAATAGCTGGGAAATAGCGCAATGTACATGTCTACGCTAATCCATTAGTTGTTTTAATGTTCAGGCAAGTTAAAGTTAGAGGTTATTTTCTCGAGGTGGCACTATTTCAGAATTGGCGGACATAAAAGTAGCATTTCCAGCTCGCCGTAAGTCCAATCTGGGATTCCAATTTTAATTACAAAATGGCTTATTTTGTGATAAAAAACGAATTTTTTTGCATTCTCGGTCGAAGGTATAGTTTTCCTCCTATACAATTACCAACGATACTGTGCTAAAAATATCAAATCAATTTTGAAAATTGGGGGCGCTCTCAAAAAATGAGCCATTATTTCTTTAACCTGCCTGTTGTTGATTTGCCTGGCCGGAAACTTGCCTGTTCTTGTATGAGGTGTTCGGCTGTCACCCGTGGCGATAGGTTAGAAACAGGAGACTTTCAAAGAGTTTTGTTATGTATTGGCTCAAGAGTGATATTGGTCGATAGATTTTGGGATTGACGGATCTTTCCAGGTCTTCATCATCAGTTTCGGACCTTTTTTTCATATTTCAATCCTGCGTAGCTTTGTTTGCCCTATATATTTCCACTTTCATTCTTTGATTTTAAATTGTAATTAGTTTTGTGTCATCTATTTTCATTAAGTCTTATTTGTCAGAATTCGAGCTGCCGAAACATGCCCGAAACCTCAGCCCCTCTATCTCCCGGTAGGAGTGCATTTAAGTGGGGTGAACTCTGATTGCTTCGTTCTTAGAGTATCTTTTTCAAATCTTTTCATGAAGACGGGATATCCTGCTATTGTGATTGCTTTCCCGGATTTTAATGCTGTTACAGAATGGTAAGTGACGAGTTGAGACTTCAGCGATGTTCTGGTCACTACCAATCCACAGGGCCCAAGCTTCTTGATGTGATTCTTTGCATGCAGATTTTTTCATTTGCGGTTAAATTTTTACATATAATAATCAGAATAGTTTTGTGGTAGGCCCTATTATTAGTCTGTAAGGTAGGTTGCCCCAAATAAAAGGGCAGGAAGGAGACTAAAGCTGCCTGCTGATGCCCACTTAGTGGAATTAACGAAACATATGCTGGGACCCCACGGCTCACAATTTGGAGACCTGTGCTCGGAAAGATATAGCCTTTCCTGAGTTCAGATTCATTTAATACCATGTTTGGGACATATGAAAAGTGCTGTTGTAAAATCTGAATTTCTTGTCCAACGCCCCGTACTGGTCTGTTTTAGATATAGTGTCAGTCTGGACATGTATATTTTTTCACATTTTTAGGGGTAGGGGGTAACATATTCAGGAATCATTTCTAGTGCAGCAGTGTATTGTTGATTATCCCTTGTTGTTCGTGCATTATCTCCACAATCAGTCTCAGTAAGGTTATCTGAGGCCAAGGATCTGAGGCAGAGGCACAAATTATAGAAACCGCATGCCCAACAAAAGATTCTAGATAACTTGCACGCGAAAACAAAGAATCTGATATTGTGCACTCCGTCTATCTGGGATTCAGGACAAACCTCTAGAAACACGAGAATGATTCGCAAAAACAAGCCTCTGAACAAAACAATGGATAATCAATATACAACAGATTTACCAACCATGTCCATCAAGAATCGTTAAGGGGGTGACAAAGTTATCCTAATGTGTGTAATGGCGTTGCTTGAGATGACGTTTCCCATTCCCCAGGTTTCTCCGGACCTAATATAATTTTTTTTTCAATTCAAATGACAAAACTATGGAGTTGATAACGTGAGTTTTCTGGTCAAATGAAAAAACCGAACTTTTTTCAATTGGAAATTGAAATCTGTACCTATCACTTGAAAAACATATTTTAAAAAAAGAAATTAACCAAAAACTAGTCACCTGAAAATAGGGTGTTCTATATGAAAAACGTAGATTTTCAAAAACTTTGTTTAGTCGATAATTTTTTTCGAAAATTTTATCATTCATTCATGATTAAATGATTGCTGTTGAAAACAATGTTTCTCAAAAATATTTCAATAAACTGAGTTTTCAAGTAAAAAACACTCCGAGTCAGTTTATTGAATTGAAAAACTGATTTTATCACTTATCAAATTAAAAGTTTCACTCGGATATGAAAAAATGGTTTAGGCCTTCTCACTTGAAATCGATATTTTGTGAGTTATAATTTAAAGTTCGGAACTGACATTTTGGTGATTTAGAAAGAAAATAAAAAAACAAAATCTAAAACTACCCAAAGAAATTTTATCGGAAGAGGAACCTTTAAACAAATTACATTTTGAAAACTTATAAAGATATATCATTTTATAGAAAATATAAAATTTAAAATCTCGCAATAACTCAAAATGTACCTTTTAAACTTGTAATTCTCAGTTTCAAAATGATCATTGATAAACTCGATTATAAACTTGAAGAACAATAGGGTTAAGTATGAAAAAATTTTCAGTAAATATTTATAGCTTTCTCGATTAAATAAGTTTTCACCCCAAAAAACAAGTTTTCACCAAAAACTAAATTTTCGTTGAGAACAAGCTTCAGTTAAATACACGATATTCCGAAAAAAAATGATTATTAATTAGACGAAAAATAGTGCGTAACGAAGTATGAGGATTTGGCTGCCATATATGGACTAATATATACCTCGTGCTGCCAAGTAGAGACCTGCCACTCACCGAACCGTGTCATACAAACCCTCATACACGCCAGAACAGTACGGATGTTTGGGACCTTTGGTTTACTTTTATTTGACAGGAGTTGCGCTACTCGAAAACAAGACTAATTACTGGCAATGTTGTTAAACATGGTCCGGCATTAATTGGAGGGGCTCACTCATGGCACGCCCTACATAGCTTGTCAAAACCCATCAATAATGGGCGTGGTTGGCAGTGCTGTTGTTTATGTGAATAGTTATCATATTTACAATAAAGGGATGGGTTAAAGTTATTCTGCCCACGTCCGTTAAACATGCAGTTTATTCATTGAGGCTGCAATTCATTGGTGGTGGCACATGACAAAATGATTTTTAAAACGAACCAATTTTATAGGGCCATGTTGACATGTGTGTACAATACAGGTCTTTCATGGGTGAGAGTGTGAATCCACAGATCCATGTCATAACAGACCACATACCTTTAAATGGAGAATCCAACTGCAAAATATCCCATAGTTGGTTATTAACTGGAAAGCTGTAACTGGAATATTGTTGCTGAGGGCAGTCCACATCTTTGTGCTATTCGCTCCGTAAGAATACTGCTGGAAGATCAAATGAAAACACCATGGCTTTTCAAATGATATACGGATGGAAGCTAACCATCAAACAAACAATAACCACCTACACTGCGAATTGATCGATAGGGGTGATTGCGTAGAAGGCCAATTGATGACCGGGGTTTTGAATTCGCGAAGTATTTATTTTTCTAGGGTGTATTTTCTTAATGTTCAACATATTCATATTATTATTGTATATTTGAACTGACACGCTAAGTGTATGATGGATATTTGACATGAGCGCGTGCATATGTAGATAATTGCAGTGTAAGCACGAGTTTTCCACTTTGGGTCTCGAAGGCTGCGCCTCTAGACCCAAAGGGGACAAACTCGTACTCACACAAGCAATTATCTAACAATGCACTCAGCTACGTCAAATATCCTTTACTTATCTGCCTAGTACTTTTCAATGAGACGGACAAAAGCTAAAAACAGTTTACAACATAACAGTACAACTCATTTCATATTTTGTTCAGGTTATTCATCTCAGCATTTCTTAATCAGAGGTCAAAGGTCAAACACACCCTTTTTCCTTTTTAAACTTGGGAACATTGTTAAGATTATACACACAAATGGTCTGCATGTCACACTTTTTCATTCTGAAGATGAATGATGAATCTCAGTATTATATTGATTTTATATATTGTAAACATTTAGTTTTAAGTCCTATTTGTAACCTATTAAAGGTCCATGGCAGATCGCTAATAGCCTCGTCCCCAGAAGTCCAGATTTACCGGAAGTGGCCAAAATTTTGTTCACAAAGAAAGCTACGATTTTTCTCATTTACCCTGGAAATCTAGGGCTAAAGGATGTTTGGTTTGGAAGTTAGAGTGAAATTACTCCTTTTTGGTGACCAATATTAAATTTTACACAGGGGTGACTTCTATGGGCCTTACAACATTAAAGTTGTTAGCTCTCACATCAAAACGGAGTGAATATCGGCGTGGAACTTTATAGGATGGAGTTTTTGGGGTGAAGGCCAATCTATCCCAGATGAAAAATTCATATACCTAAAGCGGGCCCATCCTCCTTTAAGTTGAACACAGGGGTCGTACACCTTTGGTATTTTATTAAATTTTGGTGACACTTTGCGATTATAATTTTTCTGCACAATTGAACCCTAATTTAACAAAATTATTTCTGTTGGAGTTCGTTGTTATCTTTTACTTGCGTCGCCTAACTTCAACACACTTCATCGTTTGGGGAGACCATAGTCAATGAAGTGCCAGGGGGTGCCGGGGGTGCACTAGCGTTTTAAAATTGAGAAAAACCAGTGGTTTTAAGTATAGATGAGTTTTACCTATGTGGGTCAATCGTGTAAATTTCGCCCCCTAAGATTTTACCCTGGCGCCGACCCTGATGCTACCATATTAGCTTAAGCCATATTTAAGATATGTTTGAAATAAAAGGAAGTTCATGTCATATCGCATTTTAAAGAGACACATAAATCATCACTGTCGTTGAATATCTACTCTGGGGGTGAAACCAGAATGACCTGTCCAACAGTAAATTTGAGCAGCGTCTTCTCTGGGGTGTACTCTTTGTTGTTCTCGGTGTATATTTTTTTTCAATGTTTAGGAATGTGATACTACATACATGAACATTAAAACCAAAAATCATTTGTCCCGGCCTTGCTATCTGAAATTAAGATTGCGCGGAGCGCTGTGCCGTGCGATAAATTCTGAGACCTTTTTTAATTTCCTTGGAGTTTGTCCGGTCATAAGGCAAGTAAGCAGAAACTTGGAATGATTGACGATGCATCCGTGAATTTCGTACCAGAATAATAGCAAATCTCAGTTGTATAACTATCGTTCCAAGATTTTGATTGTGCGTCTTGGTGATACCTTTAACATTTTTTGTATAAAATGTGAGTGTTTGGTTGTTACCCAAAGAGAACATCTATATTAGTAATCGGGGCTTTCGTGCCTAATTTGAATATCTGCCTAGGTGCATGTCCGGTAAAAGTGCTTCACAGTAATTGTATTTAGAACCGGTTTATAGTCATATCGTCACCATCTTGAATCCAAATTGGAGTTTTTTCATCAAGACGTCTCTTCTGAAGCATTTATTCACGATACTCCTGTACATTTGCACGCGAAGTACATGCAATACCAGCTCTTGCGCATGAACAGTTGCGTGCACACTTTGAGGTTTGACATTTGCAGAATATTCTTTTCTCAACTGCATCTGGCCGAGGTGCTTTTGTTAATATCATGACTGCAACTAACTTTCCATCCACAAGTTTTCTTCCATAATCTGCTGGATTTGGAAGCATGGGGTCATTAAGTATTGCTCTTTTGTATACCACATACTGGTAAAGTGCTCTAAGAATATGTTGCCTGAAGGCCCTTCTGTTGGTGGTAGCGATCTTATGTCAGATCGGCTTGATGCAAATAGATGTTCACGTAACATGTCTAAAGAATCAAAACCTGATCTCCCATAGAGAGCAACATATAACAAGCGGGCATTGTTGAGGACCTCTTCAGTAAGATCAACAGAGTGATCACCAAATTCCAGTACAGCATCAAGCTGGTCAATATTATTCAGGGTAACCGTCACAGCTAACCTCTTGCTTCTCCTGTATGGATAACTTACTGTAGCACATCCCGTTACTACATACGCACATAATAGTGCAGAGGTAAGTCGTCGGTCATCATGGATGTGCCGCTTATCACAAATTACCTTCACAAGAGAATGGATCGGAATATACGTTCCCATCTTCTCAACCCAAAGCTCCTCAAGTCCATCCAGTCTGCACCAGAAGTACATGCATAAGACTATGATATCTGTATCAGTAGCCAACTACAACACGCTGGCATCCTAGTTGTGTAATGCAGAAGTACATATGAGCAAAGATGCGAGTGTCTGCTTCTTCGTGAGCAGAACATGACAGTTCTGGAAGGCTACTAGTTCCGCTGTTCTTCTGTATGTGAAGCGCCTTGCTTCCATCCTCAAATGTTCCACCCAGTATCAGGTCTACATCATCTGGCAGTTGAGAGTTCTTTTACTCCATGAATTACTAATTATGCAGCAAGTTTTCTTGTTTTGGGGTTTGTTCACAAAACTTCTTCCAATCATCAGGGAATTTCCAGTTGTCATTGGTTAATACTCGGAGTGGAACCGAGACTTTTCCGACGGCCTTTTTCGCTCATCTTCCTTTTAGCCTGTAAGGGAACCACATCTATCGCCAACGAAATTAATGACCCTCGTGTTTGGGTGGTCCTTACCTTAGCCAATCTTCTCCCGTACTTGTACTGATTTGGCTAAACTAGCTGCCTCCTAGGTGAGAGTATCACGAACAAAAGCCCTTGCAGCTATTCTGTAAGCTGTTGATTGGTCTGATTGCGGGCAAACAGGCAATATCTTCAATCTGGCTTCTCCCATTCTCACCATGTTTCACTTTTCATAGCCTTCATGATCGCCTTCTTGCCTTCTTCCTCATTGCAAAACCCTAATCCAATCTAGAATCAGGCTGAAACAAAGATGGTGGATACTCAGCAGTCCACTCAATGACCTGAAGCTTCATGCTCAGCCTGGATCAGCTGGCTCGACGAAGCAGAGCAGCGCGGGTGAACCGCTTGCATCCTGGTACAGTTTGCCTGTGCTACCTTGGCACTTGTCTTTGCCTTCTCGTGACAAACGAACCCACTTTTAGGTAAACAATTTTTTGTCGACCCTTTTTGCTTCTGCGGTCTTGAAGGGCTCAATCCCTTGGCCCGAGTTTCAAGCAAGTCATTACTGGTGCTTTTTGCGACATTCGCAATATTGACGAGGTCATTTGCATCATCCTGTGGTTTGACAGGGGATTGATCATTTTATCGCTAATGTGATTCTTCACCTGCTCTACAGATTCTCTGCTGTACTGCTATTTGGTGATTCATTAGGAGAACCAACTGGATATCGTTCTCCAAGGCAGGCCATTGCTTTTGTTGCACTGGATATGGATGACAGAATGGGTATTTTTTGATTACTTTGTCCGTCGCGTGGTTTGCTGAAGAGATATGCCTTTCAACAGCCCTGTTTTTTGCTATCACGGTTGTACGTTTGCTCAAGTGCCATATATGAACCCACCCCATTAGCCTTGCCTTCACTTCGATAAACCGCAAAGTTCCCCAACCTGAATTCCGTCATATACTGCTGGAGCAATGGTTGAAAGCTCTTTCATGTCTTTCAGGTATAAGGGGATGCAACTGCTGCATCCACCGTTGTTGAGATGCTATCAATATGCCAACATTTTATCACTTCCTGAGGTGAATTTTTCCCGTTGCCACAACATCTGCTCCGACCTAGCATATATCTGGCCGCCTCTCCTCATCAGTTGAGAGCCATGCAATGTAGTTTATAAAGCTGATCGGGTTATCAATTTGATGCAGCTCTGTAGGATATTCATTTCAAGCCATTTTGTCTTTCAGTTGGAGAGTAGGTAGAGGTGTCGGTAGTGCAATTTTTGTCTTGCTTTCTTTTTTCATCTTTCTCTTGTCTTTTATTATTGCTCGTAACTTTTTAGCTCCCATAAATAGGTCAATGTTGCTGTTCTTTCTTGTCTTCACCATCATTGTAATCATCTACACTGTTTAAAAAAAGTCCGTAATTTACGAAAGTTCTGGCAGCAGTATTTCCATCATTTTAGGGTAACTGTACATAAATTTCTTCTGTTCTGTCAATTAACTGTACTTTTGACGAGTATTTTACAGAATTTGTTTCATATTAGGGAAAAAAATATTATTTTTAACAGATTGTTCGTAAGTTAAAATTACGGAACCAAAAAAAAAGTCGGAAATATTGCTGCCAGAAATTTTTGAAATATTTCCGTAAATTAACATTTTTAGCTATTTTTTATGTTGTTTTGTTTTTTATTTTTATTGTTTTCTAAAACAGTTTTTTTTTTTTTTTTTTTTTTTTTTTTTTTTTTAATTTCGGAAATTTTTAACGTGTACGTTTTCATCTTTTTCTGGTTCTTCTTCGTGCAATCTGTTGCAGTCTGCTGACCTCACTGCACATTTCCATCGCCGTTATTTGTGATGAACACAAGACATCCGTTAGACCATTTATTTGGGGGATCCACTGTATTCGTTCACCAAATTGGATCTTGATATGTTCCTTATTTTTTTTCGTGCTGAATTTATGTGATTTCAGCTGTGTTTTTCACCAAGCTTTCATACCTAGGATCTTACCTGGGACACGTAATACCCACTTCCATTGAAAAAACCCTCTCAAGTTCAACCAACAAACTGATTAAATGCTTCCTGACATTTATATTCCCCTGCCATCATCTAAATTGCACTTTTGATTGCGTGACATGAATTGATTCTGCCTTTGTTGTGGTAGTTAAAGTCAGCAGCTGTCTTGTCAATACATGGTGGTACATACCCCTCCAATCTTCACTAAAACAATTATATCATGTCCAATTCTTTCCTTTGCTTTCTTTTGTGCATGCTTGCTTCTCGCGGATTTCTGTGTTATGTGAGTTTTTTGTAATCTAATTTAACAGAGGTGGGAGTAGCGATCTTCGTTTTTTTTAACAGGTGGACCCTCTAGTTTGTCTCGGGCTCACAGTTTTGCCATAAGTCTCTTGTCTTGTACAGATTCCCATAGCCTATGAAATACACTATCTTACGAATACGCATTGCACTTGAATGAACTAACACCCTTAATTGTAAGATTACCAACACTATTGTCTCCATTTTCACACTTTATCTTTGGCAAATCTATTGCGAAATCAGTATTTCTTTCAACTCCTGCCAAGGTTGCAAAACCAGGTTCCATGATGAGCACAGCAACAGCAAGATGTCCTCAATGAATATTGATTCCTGACCTGTCAATTTGAAAAAGAAAGATGTATTTACACAGAGACAAATCCCAACCCATTATCTAGATCATTGAATTTACTCTTTACTTTGAAATTACAGCTCCAAAGATTGAATGTGAATGAAACATTAAAGAAAATTCAAAAAATTATACTTCTTACGTACCACCGCTAAATATATTAGGTCCAATGGGGCACTTCAACAGGCAGGGCTTCAAGTGGATAGACTTGTTTGAAGAATGAGCCGAACTGATAATGCTGACAATATCAGTCCACATACGCTACAACATCATATTCACCAGACCAAAGGCTATAAGCATACATAAGAAGTAAAACCGCTTTGAGTAATATCATATATACAAATCTATTATGGTTGTTTCCTTAATTGTTTTCTCAAATAGAACCCCACGCACCTTGTAATCGGCCTTTTTTACATGTTTCAAAACTACAAAACACAGCTTTAATATAACATTCTAAAATGGAATCAAAAAATAAAAAAAGTAAAAAAAAACTCTATGATTAATTTTAATTTACATAAAAAAAATAAATACTTGATATGAATATGATACCATTAATCTGTTTTTGGATTTTATTATTCGACTGTAGAGTGCAACGAATAGTGGTCTAAAACAAATCACAGAGCTGAAAAATTCAAAAACTTGCCCCGCGTTAACCATTATACGCCGTGATTGGTTGGTGGGGGAGAACCTGTTTTACGCACGGTTACATCATTCCTATATGGCGAACCCTGTTTCTCAGTTGGGTTACGACACACATATACGACATTCTTCCTTCCTGTTGATCACCATGTTACTAAAAAACTAAATGTAAGCCTTATGCCAAAATCATTCATGCATGTTTAAAACATTATACAGATCTGCTAAGCAATTAAATTAAAGATTTTAGACCGTTGTTGCGCATTACATGCTATTGTATCTGACTTTTATGTGTTAATGATCTGCAACGTCATTTCCATCGCATGTACCTGTGTTGATGATTCGAATCTTCTTGACTCATAGTGTCGGATTTGTAAAAAAAAAAATACAAATATTGTTGGTTTTATATAAAAAATTAAACACAAGTTAATATCAAGTATGAAAATACTCCAAACTGCTTACTGTTTGGAAAACTTTCATTCGACCGGAAAGGACTCCAACTTCCGGATGATAGCTATTACGCAAACGTATTGATTAGCGTGTTTGTCGCCCCCATTCAAACGCGGCAGAGTAGTAGACCCCACAGTTTAGACTGTTTTTAATGATTATAACTGACAGATCGTCTCACAGTAGGTTATCGGAGATTTTTTAAATATGGAAAGGTGGAAGGAAAGGGACTGTTCTTGGGGGAAAATTTTGTCAATTTGCACATTAAACACTAGCTATTCGCTTATGTTGCAATTTGTCTATTTGGGGGGGTGAGGGTGGGAGGGGAGGGAACAAAGTCCTTGAAACGTAGTTAATTTTCCAGGATTACCCCATTCCGCTGCCCACTGTTCTCAAAGTTATTACAAATCATTGCAATCTAAAGTAATCCGGCATAGACAAAACATTTGTATCACAACATTAATTATTAATATAAAAAAAGAAAAATTAAAAAAAAATATGGAACACTTAGAAGGTATTATAATACTAATTAGACCCCTCCCCGTGTATTACTGTAAAATAGTCTATAAATAGCCTATTATTGTGAATGTGCTTAGGATAAAATATAAACAATGCATTGCAAACACACAATATTTTAAAATTATATCATTTTCTTAATTTTAACTTTTACAAATATATTAATAATCAAATTTTGTGGAAAAAGCACCCTATTTATAGCGATCTATGTCGATATTTTCACCAATATACTCTAAGCATTCATTTTCTTACCATGGCGAACGTCTTATCGCTTATGATACAAGTAACTCCGATTATTGTTAGTATTTGACCCCTACCCTAATACGTTTCTTAGCTACTTTTCATTTAGATTTTTTTCCCTTCACGAAATAGATATTCCAAAATCCTTTTAATTCATTTTAAAATAAAAGAATAATTTTAAACAGCACTTTTTGGGGCATCCAAAGATATATACTAACCGCCATCGGAGGTCAAAATTCGTATATCTTTCTGGTTATGGGTCGGTCCCAACCTCTAAGCGACTTTTTGACAGTGGGGTCCCGCGAGATAGAGATGATTTCTTAAGCTAAGTTCAACCACTGAAGCATATCTAAGGATTTTAAGAGAGGGTAGTCTTGTGGAAAGACTTGCAAGTGAGGTGTGTGATTTTTACAAACCCAACGCGGGATTTGTTTTTTAAAACGGAAAAAAAGAAAAAGAGCAATTCTATAACTCTGTTAAAGGTTCATTCGTATTAATAAAACCTCCCTTTGATATTAGTCCAGCGGTTTAGAACTTTTTAGTTAGAAACATATATATCTTGATATGACCTTGCAAGTGTCTGCACGATATGTTTGATGGTTTATAGGAAAACATTGACCCTGCCTGATTTCAAAATGTCGATGATACACACTTTTGCATCTAACATTTGAATATGGAAGGGAGGAATTAACAGGGGTCAACGGTAAACGTTAAGGGAAGGTATATAGACATGCTCCATTGAGTTTGAAGGCACATGTGGTCCAGTGGATACAATGACCGACTTCCTTACCCAAAGTCCTGGGTTGAGGCCGCTGCAGGGCCACTGTGGTTGTGCACTTGGGCAGGAATTTTACCTCACTTGCCCTCTCTCCACCCAGTTGCAAAATAGGGAGCTGTTAGGAATATAGTCCAGAGCGCCGCCCAAAGGTATGAGTATGCCTGGGATTTGTAAGGCAGTGAGTTCTAGTGGCAGCGGAATAAATGGAAAGCGCTTGGATAAAGCGATTTAATAAAATTCCGAATCCTTGTGTAAAAGAAATATCGTAACCTCGGTTGCTATAGTCCGACTTCAAAGACGATAACGGAATTAAGGGTGAAATAAGTTGCGTTGAGTCGGAGGACTATATATCTGCCAACTGGAATTGTTATGAACTCATTTATCTTATATACTACATCAAAAGGAAAGATCCGAATTTATCTAAACTATGGAATCTTAGTCGTTTATTTGACTATGTTCATTTCAGTGAACTATTTTATACTAACACCACAACGATGTATTTGAAAAGTTATGATTTAACATTTATCTGGCCGGACGTATCTCGAGAACACTTAGCATGTAGAAAAATGCGAGAGAGAGGTACCTGTTTCAGGTGAAACAGATGCATGTATTGTATTGGTAGTTTTTCAGCTTGAATGTCTGGAGGACCAAAATAACAAAAACAAAAATTTCATCAAACATAAATTACACTTAGTGGAAGAACCCTCTCGAAGAGGTTTAGTCATACGAAAAGTTTGAGTGTTTGAACCATGTGAATGATGCTACGGACTTCAACGTCCAGGGGTAAATAAACATTGTAAAATATTCCTGAGTTAATCAAGTGAAATTGACTATTGAAATCTAATTGTCTGTGTGATTTGGACGCGAAACATCATGTCATTATTGGTCGTTTAACACCGCAGACATGTCAGCTGTGCACGTCATCCCCACAGTACACGCTGAGGCCCCGCAACACGGACAGTGATCATGTCAAGACGCGTGACAGCAAGCTGTTGTGTACGACTTGTCCGAGTATGAATATCTTCAATTTAGGAGTGACATTTTCACTCCTCAGACCGCCCGTTTCCATCTGCTATGTAATTATTCTACGACTGGGCTTAGTTAAAGGTGATTTGTGACTTGCATGCAAGATCATTATTTTACAAGATTACTAACAAAGGCTGGTGTTCTCAAAGGGAGTCTAACTTTAGACCTGGTTAACACCAGGTTAGTCCTCCACGAGTGAAACCTTTTTTCTTAAAACATACTTTGTTACAAAAGTTAGAGCTCTCGGAAAACCAGCGGCAATGGTTTCGCAATGCATCTATGCGTACAGTTGTTGTCGAGGTATCCCAAAGGGAAGTAGAGATTGCACTGAAGCGAAGATAATTCACTAATATGTGAAAGGTAATTAGAATATGTGTATCTAAAACATAAACTAGGATATTTTACAAGCAATGCATCGCTTCCCAAAATAGCAGGGGATTAGCAGTCATTACGGTGAACCAGTACATTTAGACGAATATCGTCATATTTATACATTTTGAATGAACCAACTAAAGCATAAATTGCTTTTTCACTTTTTGTGGCATTACTCAATAAATGTGTGTGTAGTACACTAACTTCTCAGCGTGAGCGTAAAAAAGGCAAATCTCAAGGGGATTATTATCATCAAAAAAACCGAGTTTCTTCATCCTCTGTCGCCAAAGGCAAATCATTTAACGCATCTGGGGATTATATTGACCCTGTAGAAGATGGATACGAATGTTTCAATATTCTGCCGCTCCGTCACTTTTCATTGACGATTACGAGAATGCGTAGGGTTATTGATAGGAGAACTTGTGCACATGCAGTACGATCTTTGGTCCCTTTCGCGGTTGGATTATGCAACTCTTGGTTGGGTGGCATGTCCCGCAGTAATTGCATCGCCTAAAGGGTCTTCAAAATCGCACTGCGCGCCTTATTTATTGTGTCAATAAGCGCCCTAGTGCTTCCCCCTTATTGCGAGATCTTCATTGGTTGCCATCCAGCAACGATGTGACTTTAAGATCCTGCCTGCCAGTTACAATTGGGTGCATAAACGGGCACCTTTATATTTGCAAGACCTTCTTCATACTTATGAGCCTGGACGGGGTGGCCTTCGATCATCTCAAGATACTATGCGCCTTGGTGTCCCCGTTACCAAACGTATTGTGGCGATACGATTTCGGTCATTGCCCAATTTGGAACAAACTTCCCATTCAAATTCGACAGGCTCCCAATGTCAAAGTTTCAAAAAGTTGCTTAAAAACACATCTCTTAAAAGGCTTAGTTTGTAATCAATGTTTTGGCATCAAATTTTCCCTATGTTGTATTTTGTTTGGTCCATTTTATAATGTATTGATAGTTATCTAATAATGTGTTGTCATAGGTGAAGTGTATAAGGTAATTGTATATCGATATTTTTTTCTGTATGTTATTTATTTTGGTACAGGCCCAAAGATTTGCAATGATTTATTCACTTTGAGTAAGATTAAGTCATAAAATTAGCACATAAAATATGTAAATATCTAAGTAATATGATATAAAATATACATGGTTTGTGTGCCAAACTGGTGTGTATGTAGCAATTAGAAAGAGACACCAAACTTCAAGGAGAACGCGGAGAATGTCTGAGTGTACTGAGAGAGGAGATCTCAGGGATAGCCTAACTCAAGGTATATGTGTTGGCCATAGGTGCGCACTGCGTATAATTCACGTCAGTGAGTAGCTGCTTATGAGATCCCAAATCGATACAGTGCAGTGGAATGGTAGAGGCATTCCAGATTTATGATGTAATGGACTATATTAGCACATGGACTCGTATTTTATAGAGAGGACCAGATGCCTTCTAGTATTGTTTGAAGGTATATAAAGCCCTGGTGAGAGAAGATGGGGAGAAGAGTATCACAACATTTCATTACTCCAAGGAGAGTTTCTTAACATCATGCCAAGTTTTAGCAGATTTCCAAGTTGACAGTGACAGTAATCACGTCTCGTACTAAATCTCCAGATAGTGGACATGTATAGTAGTCTCAGCTCCAGCAGTTTTCGTCAGATTGTGTAGCCGGGTTCGGTTTTGTATTCCGTGGCCTCTGAGTTAACCAAGGATAAACAAGCTACAGCACTTTTGGAATTTATATTTAGTCGACCTACGAGCTTCGGGAGTCATTAGGGCTGGGTTTTCTTCAGGAAGGACAAGTCGTCCGTGGACACGTCCCACTATTGGAAATTGGAGTTTGCGCTGGAATTGTGGCATATTCGTCAGGACTCTTTGCAAGTTCGCCATCTTAATTGTAATCTGCTGCAGCCCGCGTCGCGGCCCACACACAGGTAGTTAGTTTAGTAGTTCATAATGAAAAACTTATATAGATAAATCTTTGATTATTGATACCAATCTGATGTTTGAATGAGATGATTTTTTAAACACACAATTAAAATAAAAAAAGAACCCAATTTTTTAAAAATTTGTAATCAAGTTCACAGTGTATTGTTAGTGTTCAGGGAGTTTGAATCCGTAGTTTTGAGAGTGGTTTTGGCCTGGTCAAAGGGGTGACCGTAACAATTGGTATTTGAAGGTTATTTGATACTGTATTTTTATATTTGTCAAGGAATAGCCGAACTTAAAGTCTGACTCAGAGATTTCAAAATATTATGTTTTGTGTGTATGTAAAAGAAAAAAAATATTCAACTAGAACTAAAGATAGTACCTAAATGACCCAATCCGAAAATTGAGTCAATCGGATTTTTCGTTTTGCGAAAAGATGGACCGAGGACATGGATATGACGGCATAACAAACTGACAACAGACAATTTTATTCGCCAAGAACATAAAAAATAGGAGGGCCCCTTCCTCACCCTTAAACAAAGAAAAATACAATCATATGCAAGTATCAAGAATTCAAGATGCAGCCAATTACAACACTGGTTACTACTTCAATTGCTTGGCCAAATTGCTGACTCAACACTTGCAAGGAAAATCCTTTTGAGACCCCATTAATTATTTATATAAGGAAATGTAAGCCAAATGCCACATTAGCCGCCACTCCACAATTGTTCGAACGATTCTTTTTGGCATAACTGGTCCAAAATATTTAATACCACCAATGTGGTCACTATAAACTTAGTGAAAGCCATTGAACACTTTAAATATGTAACTGCGGTCAAACGCTTCACTGCCTAATCCAATACAATGCTAATGGCAATGCATAATTTTAGAACAAGAACAAGAGCCTAAGGGGGGAGAGGGAGTAGCACCTACAAGACAGCACCACTCCATATGACGTGTACCAGCACCCTCGAGATAGTGAACGAAACGATTGCCAAACAGGTTGCTATGGCAATAGGCGCCAGCCCCCGTACGACTACACGTATCCTCACTCTCTCCTCCTGGCTTAGCCATCCAACACACATAACCCATATTTTTTTTTTTTTTTTTGGCGGTGATGCTTCTTTAGTGTAAAATTAAGCCCTGAATTACAAACTCCAAATTTTTATATGCGAATGTATGTATTATTGTTCTTTTTAATACGTCACAAGCTAATACGCCTTACTTTCATGGACTTATTGGGTACCCATGCACACGACATCTGACAGGAGTTAGTGTTACAACTTCATCTCCCAACCTGCTGCTACCTGTAATTTACCGGAATTGCTACTTATAACATTCTTCCTGTACCTTAGCCTAGCTTATAATCTACCACATGAATTAAAGGCCCTTCGCAGGGATAAGGAGAGAGGAGGCCCTCCATAATCATCATAGTTATATTCACCATCAAGTTTGAGTTGGTGTTTTTTACAACTACTTTAACCATATACGCAATGTGTTTTTTATCCCCAAAATACATTAGAATCAAGAAAAAATGATCAAAGTTGAGAAAGTTAGGGCATGCTATTCTGGAAAGCAAAGCTGAAGTATTTCCTCCATTCCAATGACATTATTACTTAAATGAAGACAGGAAGAGGTGCATGAGCTGCCCTTTGTTTAGAGGTTGTAAGTGACGTATTATACATTGCCTTTTGTCCTTTATAAAGCTATACAAAAAGAGGCGGTACATGAGGCAGCCCTTAATAACACTACCACAAATAATCCATTAGCTTATGAGATTTGATTATATAACTGTCTTCACACAAAGCAGACTTGGGAATACAACACATTGGCCCAATGACCGCGCTATTTTATCATGAGCAAGCTAGCTAGCGCTATGAGCTAATAACATCACAATTCCATGGCCACAGTTCAATAGCTTTAATTCACCATTGTATTGAACAAATACAGAACCTTGTATTTTAGGTTATGATTATGATACCCAGGATAGCAAGGTCAGCTGTCGTTAACATGTGCCATTAAAGGCTCTGAACTGAGCCCTTGGTAGATTAGAGTTAGCTACCTTACCACATAGTGATGTGGCATGGTATGTATGTAATATGTGGTTGTTGTATGGCAATTCCATTAGTGTTCAGGCCCCCAAAAACAAAATGCAAAAATGAGGTCTTCCCCCAAGAACCAGAATGCCACTCATATAATATGTTAATAATAGAACGCACATCATTGCAAAGCGGCTCTGGTTCTTGGGGGGGGAAGAAAGTCATATTTTGAAAATTTCAGGTACCCATGGAAGCCTGTATTATAATTTTACATAAAACCGTCTGTTAGGGAATTGATGTAAAGTGGGATTTTTTGAAAATGGCAAAAGTAAATTTTGGGACAGGTCCCTTTTAAATGGGGAATGTTTCAAGTTCATCTGCTTCAGAAACTACAGAGGGCGTCCCCCATTCCTTATCCGGCGATGTCCTTTAAAAATGCTCGTTTCAATAAATACTTGGTACACGAAAATCAACTTTTGTGCAAAAGCTAAAATACAATCAACTAAGCACAATTAATGCCAAGAATTTATCGATGTCATTGTGGGGTACAAACACATCGATCCTGCACAGCTGAGAGGGACTCAGTATAAACCTCATTTGTTCTTAGGTATGGACGCAACGAGGTTGCATTCTCTTCTAACTCATGGCCACGATATATGTAAGTATATTCTACGTAAATTAACCTCTTAAGTTTTCTGAAATTGTGCATAATTGATGCATATCATTGTTTTTTGGTATGATTGGTTATAATGCTTTTTCCAAGTTAAACGCTAGAGGCCTCTGCATTAGGCGGCTACCTCAGATTGTATTATTATATTTTATTATTATAATTAACCCCATACCTAGCACAATTTACATAAATTAAGGACAGCCTGG
>JAMKCH010024608.1:0-19334 GCA_023653785.1 Ophioderma brevispina
CAGTGGAAAAAATCGTTTTAGAATCAATTTTGAATATAAAGTGGGCAACATTTCCCGCTTGTGCGTGATTGTGAGACCGACTATATTCCCCTAATATTTTGAAGAGGGTGGACGATCCATATGACCCCCCCCCCCCATGTGCATGTGGTTTTGACCAAAATAACCTCATATTTTACCCATAATTATTAGTTTAAATATGGTAAATTTCCGTGCGCTTCTATCAACTGTTATTCATGGTAATTGTTTGGAAAGTCAATTTATAACAAAAAGAGTGGTGCATTAAAAGGAAGTCCATAAAAAATCAATCTTTCAAGCAAACTGACATTGCCTACACTACAGCAAATCCACTTTCTTGAAATTAATTTAGATCTTTAATTCGTGAGAAAACTCTTGTGGAAATAATATACTTGATTTTTATTGAAAGCTTGCCATACCGTATGTGCCTGATTTTGAAAAATATGCGGTCAGCAACTCGCAGTCCATTGCTTTTGTTGTTTTCTATAGACACGCTTAAATGGACATAACATGCTAATTTTTAGTTTACATATGTGATAAATTATGTTGAAACTTTCTCAACATTGATGATATTACAATAAATTAATTAGCTAATTAGAAGACAAAAATGAAATCGGGAACTGATGGGCGCATCCATGTTACCAATAATCTCACGGCCATAGTGACGTTTCGGCCATCTCACGGCCATTGCTACGTCATGTCTATAGTTTGTCCCATGATGATTGTCAAAACAAAGTAATTTACTTTTGAGTATCTAACATATCTAATAGGTTTGTATGCCGTTTAATCGACGCACATCTGCAGTGATTATATTGCAATAAAGAAATAACTACTTCACACAATAATCTCATATAGCCAATTGAAGTCCCATCTGTCCCACATCACCGTTCAGCTGGTCAGATAGCAAAATAGTGTTATTCAAAGGTAAGCATTGAAGGTCTCAATTGATTTTACGCGGGGAATTTCAAGTAATTGTATAGCATGTGGCATTGAGGGACTCTAATATGAATGGCTCTACTCGAGCATTACATACTGAATAGCGTTTCGGTTGACATTTAGTCTCGCTTTTTAAAAACTAAGAATACAGTGACATTTTGTGAGACACACTATATAATCCGCTAAAATTCTAACATTCCATCACACACCTGCTTTATTTGTTGGCAACATGGCCGCTCCCATCAACCCAGCGAGAACAATAAGCAAAGCGAAGCGTGATGATTTCCTTTAAAGATATTGATCTAACAGGTGCGAGGTGGATTACACCTCAGCTGTATGTAGTAGTCATAGTCAACAACTCACATACCAGGCATACCATTGCCTTTGTTTTCTATAGACATGTTTAAAGATATTGATCTAACAGGTGCTAGGTGGATTAATACCTCAACTGTATGTAGCAGTCATAGCAACGCACATACCAGGCATACCATTGCTTTTGTTGTTTTCTATAGTCTTGTTTAAAGATATTGATCTAAAGGTGGAGGTGGATTAACATTAAAGGTATTAACACAGGAGAAAATACCTTTAATTTAGTTTATTATTAGCAAAATCGGATACTGTATACAATCTAGACATTTTCAAATAAATAAAAGTGATTAGTAGTGTGCGTTCATTTCTGTATGTTTGAATATATTTCTTGGCTGGACCAATTCTTTGAGACTTCTTGTCATGCGCGCATGTATAGCTTTGCCAGTTCCTCATAAATAGTAGTACAAACTTTTGAAGAATATATAATGGAAACGTCATGTAGTCAATAGTTGTGGAAAGAAAATAAGATAAATTTCCATATTATCAATGTTGAGTTACGATTCAAAACAAACATGGTTTGTGTTATGTCAAACGTATACACACCGTTTTTTTATTTTCATGGACGATATCATGCTGAATTTAAATAAATATTTTTTCGCAAATTTGCCACAATGTTTCAGATAATTGAGCACTTATGTAAAGTATTTTCAACACGCTGCCTAGCAAGTATTCAAAATTCAATCTGTTACTTTTGAAAAATGTCTATATTGCACGCAGTATCCGATTTTGCTAATTAATAAGCTAAATTTAAGGACATGTATTTCCCCTTGTGCCACTTCTTTTTTTTTTACCGTGAGGTCAATCCACATCGTACCTGTCAGATGAATATTTTTTAAACAATTCTAAAGAAAACAACAAAAGCAACGGAATGTGAGTTGCTGATCGCATGTTTTTCAAAGCCAAGTCCATAATGAATGGCAAGCTTACACTTATTTGAAAAGAAATGGTTGTTTGGAATATAACAAAATTTCTAACTTGCTAATATAACTAAAAATAATTATTGCAGGTATTTTCCACCAAGAATGCTAAAGTTGGGATGTTTACCACATCTTCACCAAGCACCTGTCAGATCAATATTAACCTTAAACACTTTAATAGAAACCAAAAAAATGTAATGGTGTGTGAGTGGCTGAAAACATGACATTCAAAATTTGCCAGATGGATATCAGGTCAGACGCACAATCACAATATTTGTCTTGTTAGATCTAGGAACAATTTCCCCTTAAACACAAGGCAGGTGCCGCTCCATGGTTTTGAAAAGTGGCCAAAAATAGCATTTGAAGATTTAAGGGCTATATTCTCCTATGCTTTCACAATGTAAACATTCAAAACATTCAAATAGGTATGGACAAAAATTCAATATCAATGGCCGGTATTCACAAACGCGGTTGAACTTAATCCGGGTTAACGGTTTAACCCACGATCATGGGTTAAATTCATGTTATCCTCTATGGGATATTTAACCCAGGTTAAAATTAACACTGGGTTAAAGTTAACCCGCTTTTGTGAATACCGGCCAATATGTTTAAATGTTTTGGTTTGCTGGACACATTCTTTTAAAGATTATAAAGTTCGTATACATTCATGCATCCATACAATATTGCTGAATACTGCTGACGTGTGCAGTGACTACTATTATTCTTATTTGGAGATAAAACAATCATGACATCTACTATCTGCACATCGTGAGCATCTCAATGTTCAATACATGACAGTTTCTGCAAATAACTGAATACACAATTTCCCACATTAAGACCTTTTGAGCCCCGCAACCCCCACCCCCCCCCCCCACCCCTCCTGGCCCCCCTTCTTTTTGCGTATACAGAACTCGAACATCAATTTTCACGAAGTGAAGCTTGTGAAATATTTGATATCTTGTTAGAGAAATTCAGTTGATTAATAATTTCCGCGATTTTTGTTTTAAGGGGTTTAACTTATACACTTCCTGTCATGGCTTTCCTTTCAGTGATACAGTATCAGTGATACGAACAAAAATTCAAGAAAAACAAATGGGGTCAATGAGGTCGTTCTTGAGATAAAACCATTAGAAAATATGCATTTTTCGCAACATTAACTAGTCTATGGAAAATCAATTTTTCGTGAACGATTTCTGGGTATAGCTAAAACAAATAGCTCGAAACGTTAGAGTCATTTTAAATATTACTTGCGCACTCGCGTGAGCTTTCTGATAAAAAACAAAAAATGCGGTCACCGAGGACTCTTTAATTGAAAAAAAATAACCCATGTGACATCAAATTGCGTTTAGCAACAACAATAAACACAAAATATTACGCACCCACCCTCCTCGCGCGCTCATGATTATAGTCGATCCAACCTCATATGTCCCCCCATACCATTTGCGTGGACGTATAAGCTCTGATGTATGAGGGGCAATAATAAAGCTTCACAATCGTCTTAGAGGATTAAATAAGAGTAGCATAATGATCACTGCCAGGCCAGAGAAGGGCAGGCCATCAATATTTTTCCTTGCGTTATGCAGGTGCATTTGAAAAATGCAATAAAACATGTTATTGGGATAGAAGACTCTTACTGGAGCAATGAGAATACTGTTGATATTGACATAAATCAAATCCTAATCAAGCTGACGGAGGATAGTGACAGTGAATCAGAATCAGACGATGATAACTGAATGTAAGTGAATTTTTAACTCATAATATACGATATACTATAGGCCTATGTATCATGGTTTTATTTCATGAAAAGTTTGCAAATGTACGACAAACATTACTTTTTTTTGTGCTCAGTCCTAATTTTTACTTGGACGCGGAGTCAAATCCTATTGTGATCGGCTTATCATTATACTACCGATTACACCTGATGTGATTCACCCTATTCTATACAATTGTCGCAGCCCAAAACTATAGAGGGGGACGGGCATATGAGGTTGGATCGACGATAAAACATCAAGTCTGATGATTGTTTTATTTTGCGTATAAACACTCTTTACGAGGGATATGCGTTTGGCCTTCGACGCTTCAGGTTGCGGAATTCATTTCGGCAGATTGGGGCTCGGAACGATGTCAAAAAAAAGCCAATCAGGACCCCAAACTCCTTAGGGAACTTGTACACCGGAGAAATGAGGGAGGAAGTTACTTTCTTAAAGTGTGGCAAACCATTCCAATACAGACATAGCATTCTGATATTATCACTTAGATAGAAAAATAAGCAAAGATATTATGGCTAAGTTTGATCCTAGGTTCTAAAGTTAGTTCCCGTCAGATACCACCCACTTGTGGACAAGCAGGTAGACATGCAAAAACACGATTTATTTGAGCAGGGCGCCCTGTCTGGCAAATCTCGGAGTCCAGGCCTTTAACATTCTCCCAACCGTACAACTGGTCTTGTGCAAAGATTGAGTCCCCCTGTAGCTCTTTTCTTTCAATACCTTCACATAAATGCGATCTTGATCTAGAACAAACAGTAGATATCGTAAAGGTAATATTAAAAGACATCATGATTTAATTAAAAAAGTTCACTTTTATCCTACATGCATGACAGCAGTGAACAATTGGCATGAATGATTTCAAGAAATTAACAATGGGGGGAGGGGGCGCGAGAGTGCTCGATTGAAAAATTATAATATCTTTTATTTAAAATCAAGGCAAACAATCTTTAAAAGATATCAAAGTCACACCGGTTGTTGAAAGTAGACATAGTCTGCCGAAGACTATGGACAATAAAGCATAAAAAAAACAAATGTTGCGTGAAGAGTCAACCTATCGGGATGCCCTATCTTTACGTTGTAGTGTATGATGAGTCCGGCAGACTACAATAATGTAACACTGCCATCATAGCTGATATGAAGCAAACAAGCACTCCACAACTATACAGTGTTTGGTATAAAGATAAGAGAATGGGGGTGAATTGAAAGTTTTACTTACCAAAAATAGCTAGTGACTGCTACCCCACGTGGTTTTAGGTCAATGTTTCCCGCAGTTACACCGCTTATCTGTCTGACGCATTGTTGCCCTATCGTGTCCTGACTGGATGGTACAGCACATGCAATGCAAAAACCAACAAAATGACTAATTTCGTCCCCAAACTTTCTAGTAATACCCAGAATGCAATGCGGCCCTGTGATGACGCGTATATAGAGAGCGGTATTCTGTTAAAAATGGATCATGGTTCAGATAAGAATTAATACGAATATATGAAAATGTACTTTAAATATTGAAGGTGCAATCATATGTTTTATAGCTGAGTCTATGTAAACATTCTATTATACACGATAAGTTAAGGTTTTGTTATCGGACTGGTATTTAAGTGAGGTGTTTAACCAGTGGCGTAACGGCCTGGCCGCTCTGAGGGGGCAAATTCCCAAAGTCTTGGGAAAATTTTCCCTCTCAGGGGGTCAAAAGGCCAATGTTTCCCGGTTCCAGAGGGCTAAAAAAAATAAAAAGGCTTGATTAGCATGATTTTTGCATAATTTTTTCCCGGCCAAAGTCGTCAGAGGGGCAACCTGCCCCGGCCCCCGCCCTGTACGTCCACTGTGTTTACAAGGATTGTTAATCATCTACACCTTTAGATTCTAAACGTTTATAGAATTAGTTTCTAAAAAAAAATCAAGCAGTTAGGAAAGTAAAATGCTTCGTTTCGTTTAAACACTTTTGAGAGAAGAGTATAGACACAGGCTGATACCAGACAGATACTTGTATTGTAAAAGGCCCGGAGAAAAATGTTAGATTTTGTTTGTTCGTGGTTAGATCGAAAGAAGTGCACGTTTGCGTACAAATTCACGATGGGCACTTATGTATGAAAACTCGAATTGTTAGCGCAACCAGAACACATCCCTTGGGTTTAAAAATAAATGTCGCGAAGAATGTGATCTTAGATGTGATTATTTATTTCTTTACATATTTATACAGAGGAGCATTCATAAGTTATTTAAGTACTGCTCTTCCTGAGGGCCATGTTTACGATGCACTTTTGGTATACATAATTATAACAGTTGCAACAACAAATCAACTGAATGATTATCAATATTTTCAAGCGCGTCGCCCCACTGACTTGGCTTATACAAATAACGAAAGCAAGAAAATTAATATTCACTAAAAACAAACACTGCTATAATGATACCTAGAAAGCTCTTTGCGGTTCAAGAAAAAAGTGCATGGATGACGCATATGCGGAATTAAAAGCAGGGTGTGTTGTGTAATATCTAAGTACTTAATCGAGGTTTAGGAGATTCGTTTTAGAAGCTCATAGTGTGATGAGTAGTCCTATTTGTGATCAATTTAATTTGGTATGAAAAGGGGGATTTCTTGGATTTCGTATTCGAGGTGAAATTGTTTTACTGCCAAAGGTATTATAAACACTGGAGAAGACAGTTCCATGCTCATTTGGATGGGCCATAATTTAAATTGCGTCATCTGGCAATATGTTAACTGATACGTTCATTTATAATAATAATAATAAACAATGCTTGAGATAGCGCCTAATGCAGAGGCCTATAGCGCTTACATAGAAAAGGTACGCAATATACAAAACTATCAATACGACAAATACAAAAAAAGATAAAATTTCTAATGTTAAAACAACAATGTGATAACATCAATATACACACAATTTCAAAAAACTTTAAAATTAAGTAGAAATTCCAACAATATATAATATATTTGACCAACAGATAGAAAGAGACAAGGGACAACCCAGGTTGCCTCCAATACTATGAACATATGGGATACACCTGAATGTCAGCTTCGAGGATTGTGGTCACGTGACCCACAAGCGACTTCGGTTAGTCGTGATCTTCCGGGAGAACACTAACTAACCTGATGACAAAAACATCGTAGGCAACCGGATTTGATGAAGGTAGAGAATAAGAAAAGAAAGGGAAAAACAAAAATCACAGACAGATTATAATAGTGATTGGACTGTATCAGAAACAGCTAGGATACGTATCAGGAGCCAAAATGTTGTGTAAATAGAAATGTTTTTCAGACCGTGACTTGAAAATAGTTGCTGATGAGCTAAGCGGAACGCTAGGGAGTTTATTCCACAATGTGCTGCTGCGTAAGAAAAAAGATCTATCACCATAGAACTTTGTTGATGAGTTGGTTGATTTACTCAGCTGGGCAGCGAGATGATGTCAAGGTTCTCGGTGGTGAATACAGCTGGATGAGCTCAGAGATATAGTCAGGTGACATGCAATAGATGGCTTTATAGGTGGAAGTAGAATTAAAAAAAGCCCTAGGTTTATTGGAAATGCAAATGTATTGGTAGAGGCTGGTGTGAATGGTGTCGTCGACGCGGATTTAAAGACAAAGGACGGGCAGATGCATTTTAAACTCGCTGAACCTTGGCAAATCTTTGGAAGGCCATAAAGCAAGAAATTGCAGGAATCCAGCCTAGATGTAACAAAGGCGTGGACCAATTGAGGTAGATTGTCCTCAAGGTACTGTCGAAACTGCCCAATGTTCCTGAAGTGAGAACGCCAAGCAGATTGCATAGGTGTTACAAACTGACTGATCATTCTAGTGATGAGTCTAAAATGACACCAAGGTTCCGTGCTTCAGCTGACGGATGTTATAGAAAAGACTTGCCAATGATAATAGTTGGCTGAGAGTTGCTGATCTGCTAAAATGAGAGCGAAAGTAAAACATCTCCGTCTTCTTGTATTTAATATCAGCTTGTGGGATTTAACCAGGATTGATGTCTGCAGTGCATGTTTAATCTTTTTATGGCTGCTTCACGGTCCCGAGGGTGGAAAGTCAGGTAGAGCTGGGGATTCTCAGCGGAAACAACAAATTGAATACGGTGGGCAGTGATGATACCTGTAGTGGGCAGAACCAAGATTGTAAGTCAATCGGTCCAGTTACCGAGCCCTGTGGGGACTTCCACAATCTACCGCACAGGATCTGACGAAGAACCTCTGACTGAGATAGATTGAGTTCGGCCCATCTAGGTATGACCGAGAACTCAAACCTAATGCTTTTCCAGGAATCACATACGCTTCAGTTAGACGGGTTAGGAGCTGTTTGTGGTATATGGTGTGAGGCGGCGCTTAAGTCCAGTAACCCTAGTACAGCCTCTTTTGTTTTGGCAGAGCAGTCAAGATGGCATATGCACCGAAAGAGCAGTCGAGTACTGTGATAGTGCCGGTATGCCGACTGCATCCGAGCACGGGAGATCATTATCGATGAGGTGAAGTCTGCAATGATCAACTGCTACTCTTTCAATAACCTTTGAGATTTATGGGCAGATTAGACTAGGGCCGATAATTTGAGGAGGATGTCACGTACACGCATTCAGATGCCTTCTATAAAATGCCTACTGCCATGATGCACATGGCCTAATAGTGAAAAGCATTTTAAAATCAATATTTTCTCGAAAATAGTACGATGTGTGGTATTTCCGATTAGACAGATCTTGAAAGTATCATACAAATATTGATCGATATGACAATATTGTGGGCTGGGATGTAGCACATTATTTATTAGGGTATGGACAATTGTCCATTATTTTTGGGTAAGGCTTTTGAGTATTTTATACAGTAAAATGTTGTTAGCTTAAAACTGATTCTTTTAAAAAAAACCCCCAAACAAAAGACTACTCCTGACAGCATGTAACTATAGATAGTATGTGGGCTGATGTTCGATCCTAGCGGGCGCTTGCAAACAAAAATAAAGACAAACTCTAAGATATAGAACAAAGACCGGTGAGATGATGAAAACCTGGCAAAGAAAACAAAAGGGGAACTTGAGAATGCGATGGGTGATGGCTAAGAGACTGGGAGAGGTTGATGATGAAAAAGTAAAACAATTTTTTTATTTTTAGAAGTTCATAAGCAAATGTGGTATAACGATAACCATAATTCAGTGGGGCTGGTAAAGTTAGGAGGAATGGGTGCTATGCAAAGGGATTGGGAGCAAACGGAAATAGAAAAAAGTGACCTTGTGGGACCAGGAAAATCAGTGGGGCATGGTCAAGGTAAAGCTGAAAGCAAAAATTAAGGTATTGAGAACGGGGTGCAAAGTCGTGTTGACCAAAGGATAGGGTAAAAGAGAGTCCAGCAAACAATATGTACATAAAACAACGTGATGTTGTCAATAATGGAAATCTAATACTCATATACCAAAAATATAGCCTAACCAAAATGGGGGAGGAGTAAAAAAATAAACCAAGACAATATATTAAATTATTATGCATCTGTGGTGCAATACCACAGTGCGATTAGCGCGTACCGCCCAACACTGCACAATACGCAAAAATATTGGGCATTCGGTCATTGAACTCGTCAAGTAAATACTCTGTTTTTATTAATTTTGAAGCCTTTTTAAAACTTTTTTGTCAAGTCAGCTTCTTCTTGCATAATAATAATAATTTTTGGATGGCTTTTTTTCGGCTGATAACAGAAAATATCACCCTCGCCAAGAAAATATCAGGCTCGTCTACGACTCGCCCGATATTTGATCTAGGCTCGGGCGATATTTTCTGTTATCAACCTCAGTCATCCAATATTATATAAATACCTGAAAAAGAGGAAAAGTATAAATTTAGGATACAACAGCAGAGTTAATATGGATACCTAGTCTATTATTTTCATCAAATTGAACACTATAATTATTGGGATTTAAAATAAATCCCAAAAGATTGTGATTAGGGACCAACCCACTATAGATTTAAAATTATAATCTATAAGATTTAGTTTTAAATCTAAAAAGGGATTGGTCCCTAATCACGATCTTTTGGGATTTATTTTAAATCCTTGTAATATAGAGTGAATGTTCTTTTTAAAAGGAATCTGATCCTGACAACAAAGATTTTGGTTATGAAGTACGCAATAGGTAATCACTAATCAGCTATAATCAGGGCCGTACGCAGGATTTATTTGGGGAGGGTGCGGGACTTCGAAAAAGTGGCTTTTTTTGGTAAAAATGGACGTAACCCCTCTAAAATTGTACTTTTTGGGACTTTTTGAACATCTCATCACCAGAGAGTGGACTTTCATGTCAATATTCCTCTAAATTTTGAACCTTTTTATAAGAGAATTCAGCAAAAAGTGGACCTTTTTCCCCATTTGTACGGGCCTGATTATAATGATTCGAGAGCATGTGTGGTCTAGTGGAAAAGCGCAGGACTCGTGATCATTACACCGTTAAAAATCGTGAGTTCGAGCCCCACTGTGGTCAACGTGTTTGTGTCCCTGGGTAAGATACTTAATCTCAATTGCCTCGTCCACCCAAACGAAATCTGGGGAGCTGTTAGAGGAATATCACAATCTAGTGGATAGGTTTGAGCACCTAACCGGCGGCCGGCTAGGTGAAACAAAAATAATTCTGTGATGATTTCCCTAGTGGCCAAGCGAAATAAATTTAAGCGCTTTGATCTTATGTAAAACGCTATATTAAAATCCGCATTTACTTTTATACTTTTTTTTTATTTGTAGGAGGTAGTTTCAGAAAATCAATGTGAGTCACAACCAAATGTTGCAGTAACGTCGTTTACGTTAAAATGAAACATGGCTGGTATTTCCGAAGGGAGACTACTTTAGACCCAGGTTTAAACCAGGGTTTTAGTCCTAGAGTGGACTTTTTCCTTCCAAGCATGCTCTAACAAGTGTGCTTTAACGGGTTGAGAAAATTCCTCATGGAAATCTGTTCCGGCCCATCCATGAGGAATTTTCACACCCGTACCTTAACTTTCACCGTATTTTGAAAGGAAAAAGGTCCCCGCATGTAGGACTAAACCTGGATTAAACCCAGTTTAAGTTTAGTCTCCCTTTCAGAATACCACCAATATTGCCTTTATCAAAAAGGTCAATCGAAATGACTTTGATGTTCTGAGAGGGCGCAGTTTGCACCAACCGTTCGCGAGTCACGGAACGGAACTCGTTGGCCAAAGCACATTAAAGATATTGCTCGTGTTTTAGTATTACTTCACTTTATTTATCAACCACCATAAATTTAAGCTAATATAATAAAGGCCGATAATGTTTTTTAATATCAGAATATCAGCTAATATTGATCTGTTTTAGAGTTTTTCCAACAAGTCCCACATATCAGAGCAAATTGTTATCTTTTGGTATTCAATTTGCAGTAGGGAAATGAAAATGCCAAGACAATGAAAAGAGGGTAAAGTAATAAAATTGTTTTTTTTTATGTATGAACAAGATCGAGTATCAAATGTCAATATTGAACTGGTGAAGTCAAATATGAAAATTACTGATTTTTTTGGGGCAAAATCAGCGCTTCTATGCCAAAAATCAACCAAATCTGGGCAAATATCTGCGATTTTGGGCAACATTTGGAAGTACCACCCCCCCCCCACCCCCGAAATTCACTTCCCCAAAAAAATTAAACTTCCCCCCCCCCTTCCCCCCCCCCCCAGAAATGAAGTCTGGTGCCGCACTGCTGCAGGGTCTTTAGTTTGTCGAGTTATTGAGTGGTCGAGTGGAAAAATATTAATTGTTCAGTTTGGATCACACTTGGGGTGGATGTAGATTCGGAGGCGGTGCAATTTCTGTATTGTGCAAGTGTCAAAATTGAGAATCAAATTGTCAAAATTGTAATCCGTAGAATGGTTATCTATTTGCCCATTTTTTGACCTTTTTAATGATATATTGGAGTCATTAACCATTTTACCCTTTTCGATCGATATCAATTATGCCTCAATTTTGGGTGGAATGGTCTGTGTGTGTTTTGGCTTGTGTTATGGGATTTTTTTGGGATGGGGTGTGTGGGCTTCATTGTGTTGGTTAGAGATGGCTTCCAGAGTGTTTTGTGCATGCTTTGGTGTTTACATGGGTTTAGTGTGGGAGGGGGTGATATATGTGGGGTTTGATATTTGAAATTTTCTTTTTACCCTTTCCTTTTTTTACTTGTGGTATGTGGGTAGGTGGGTGTATGAAGGTGGGAATCGTCCGTTCTGGTTTTTTTTATGTTGTTGATAATTTATATTTTATGTGAATATTTATGTATTTTTAATATTACTATTACATTCAATATGTAGTTGAGATACTTCTTTGATTGTTTTACCTTTTTGTATCATTTTACCTCTTTGGCAAAAGAATTGCTACTTGCTGAATTCTACAATCCACCCACCATTTCCCGATCATCTATCATACCCCCTTGGTGCCCCAAACGAAGTAATCATTGTCCACCGTATTCATAGTCTGGCTACAACGTAAAGAATAGGGCACACAAATCAGTTGACTCTTCCACGCAACAATTATCTTGAATCCGTTATCGTCTATGAAACCCGGACTGTGGCTCCCGGCGGAATATATCTGCTTTCACTCGGCCTACGTACTTTTACAACGTTTAATAAGTACCACAAGGTACCACGATTGCCGAAATCGACTATAATTTTTGTGCTATAGGGATGGGCGATAATAGCAATCAGATTCTATGACGGCTGATACCGCTGACAAATTATCTTTAAACTCCCATATAAAACATCTATTAAGCAAGAAAAGGTTTATAACAAATTAGGCATACGTTAGTAAGCTGGTCCTCGATTTAAGTTGAGAGAACATCTCTAATTTTGAGAGTATATACACTTTGAGGTTCTTGCCATACAGCTTTTTTGAGTAATTTTCATTGTACACTACAAAATACTCCCCTAAAACACAAACAATGTTTAGGTATTACTTCTCATGTCTATATCAATCAAATCTATTACCTGTTTGTGCCCACCTCGTTAGTTGGTTTTCTTATCACCTGGTGTAATTTCAACTCATTGACACAGTGAAAAACAGACACTTTATTCATTACTGGTATTTGACAATGGCTAGTCCTCAGAATTTGTAAGCCATAACCATAAGTGCGTCGTGTGGTCACCACGGTGGATGTATTTGCACGCTCAACGTATCAATCATGGCGAGTTTCATACGCTGTATATATCGAGTTTACCACGATTATATGTCGAGTTTACAGCGCAGCCATCCAGTTTGAACTCTATGTGGCCGAGTTTCATAAATATGTCCAGAATAAATCTGTCCAGAATAAATCATGCCGAGTTTTAAAAACACTGGTACATTGATTTTTTTAACATGTGCAAACTGGACATGGATTTTTTCTCAACCATGAGCAAACGTCGACATGATTTTTTATCAACATGGAGCAAAACTCGACATGATTTTTTTCTCAACATAGCAAACTCGAATATTTTTTTCACACATACACCAAAAAAAAACAAAAGATCAGGTCGAGTTTTCATCGGTGAGAAAAAAAATCATGTCGAGCTTTTTCAAACTCGGACATGATTATGTCAAACTCACCATATATGAGAGCACAACTCGATGTATAGA
The DNA here is from genome assembly GCA_023653785.1 of Ophioderma brevispina. Classification (NCBI taxonomy): domain Eukaryota; kingdom Metazoa; phylum Echinodermata; class Ophiuroidea; order Amphilepidida; family Ophiodermatidae; genus Ophioderma; species Ophioderma brevispina. The sequence continues at coordinate 13,592 of JAMKCH010024608.1, forward strand.
GGCAAACGGGACAGATAGCGCTGGTATAGTAACTCGACATTCTAACGCTGCCACCTCGACACACTCGAGACAAGCGCGTGAAATCGACATGCGCGGGAAAGGAAAATCCGCCATGATTTGATACGTGGAGCGCTATAGATTCAAGTTAGAGTAAATGTTCAATGTTCTAGGTTGTACATGTCGCAGCTTCTCAAAAAAGTGCAGACAGCCAGCTAAAAAGGGAATTGAAGTTTAAGAGAAATGAGGACATTTTCAGAGGATAGCCCCATCAATTTTTTTCGAACCCAGATTTGTGCATATGTGGGAAGGGCGTAACAGTGTATTAGATCACACGTGAAGTGATTAAGCCGAGTACGCAGTTTATGTAATAAGATAATTAGTATTTTCTGTGTCGACGACAAAAATTCAAAGAGGTTTTCTATAGGGATTGATTGCGAACAGCAGAGGGAGTTCAAAACAAGGTTTGCGGTTTTTCGTTTCCTGGTGTTTGTCCAATAACCTTCGAAATGTTATTGGTAGGCTGGTCTAACAACCCGATCAAGGGCCAAATTTGAGAGAAATGTATCTAAAACAATTCTCTTCGTCACTTTACAATAGGCGGTGAGGAATCAGTAAGGTATTAGTCCGTGCGATCAAATACATCAATACGGCGGTATAAAGGAAGGCCAAGAATATTACATGCCTTTGCACAAAATACTCTGTAAGTTATGCATTGTGTCTCATCTCAAATCAAAAATGTATATAATTATTCTTTTACATGGCCCTATATTAAACTTCTTTGACAAATATACAGGATAAAGATCGTGTTCCTACTTTCACTGAACTTACAGTTGAAGTACCGTAACTGACCTGCAGTGTTCCGTCACTTCCACTGCACCCCTAATCAATTTATTACAGATAAACCCAGGTCACTGCAGGTCAACAGATTGCCGTACGTTTACAGTATTACTTGCGAAGAACTGAAGCAAAAAACATTTCAATATTGGCGTGCCCTGCATTGCGTTGATCATATAATATCGTTCAATTTCCACTTAAAATGCAGTGCAGGTGTGCTGCAGTGCCGATTATATCGATCACTTTCGACTGCAACTTGGTGCAACCCACTGCAATGCAAGTTAAGTTTCGTTCATACCTCGCTGCACTGCGCAGTGCAGTGCTGATATATCAAACACTTGCTGCAGCAACTCAAACGTAACCTGCTGCAGCTGCAGTTAAAAATAAATGTTTTAATCGTGTGCAGTACCGCATGCCCAGTATACGGGACAGAGACCGTATTCGAGCACTGCAACTTACCTCAACGCACATTGCAGTGTAGTATGAACGAACCTTAAAACTTTGTTGCAGTACTGCAGTGTAGCATCTTGCGGCAGGAGGGCCTCTTCGGGAAAGCACCTGACTGCACGGCACTGTGAAGTGTGAACGGACCTTAAGACATATGCAGTGTATTGCAGCTGCGAATTTGGTATCTGCATGAAGTTACGCAATGCATAGCAGTGAAGTATGAACGGACAGTCGAGGTCCGACGCAGGCATACTTCCTGCAATACCGTGAGTGTGATGAAACCGCCAATGTAACTGCAGTGAAGTATGACGGTTCTTATACTTCATGCCATTGCAGTGCACTCTGACAACGAATTAAATTTGTTAATGGTGATGCATCAAGATGCAGTGGGGTGCAGTACGCCAATTTAACTGCAATCTTCGCAAGTTTACTGCAAGCACTGCAACCCGTGACCTGGGACTGACCTCTAAAATTGCAGAAATTTACTGCCACAGCATTGCATGCAGTGGAAGTATGAACATGACCTTAAGCTGTGTGTAACAAAAGCTCGTACAGGCTGTTCAAAAATAAATGTTACAATCAAAAACGATTTTTTTTCAATAGATATCTCAACATAAAAAGTCGTTATTGTAATCACGTAAAAGAGAAAATACCAGGCTTTCCAGGTTTTTTGTTCATCTCATTTGTTGTTTCAATCGAAGAGATAACTCCGTTTACTGCGGAACACGAAAATCGAGTTTGTGCCACTTTCTGGTTGAGTGAAAACGGTGATGAATTTGTTAAACTAAGTATTCACACTTGAGCAATATTGAACATTTGTAAAAGGGGTTAATTATAAAGAAAACTCTAAAAGTTACTTAATGGTGGAAGTAATCAGTAACTTCTGGAAATTCCTACCAACATTTGATACTTTGCCTTCCAAATAATTTTATTGACTTCAACAATTAGTAAAGCACAAAAGGATAGTAGTGCACTATTATTAAAAACCATTTCTTGGGATTTGGAGAGTGTTTATTTTGGTTGCCAATTACATTCCGTCTGGCCCATTCTATTAACAGATACCAATTTGAAAATAAATTCAAAGTTCATTTCCATTGACGTGCATCAAATATTTGTATTGGTTATATTATGAAAAGAAGATTTTATTTATTCATTGAAACTGATTTATGTTGACTATTAAAACTTGTGTCGTAAAAACTTATACTTATTTTGTTACTTTTTTAATTCTGTTGTTGTGTTTCTACTTGTCAAGTTGCAATCTTTTGTTTGCGGGTCACAGATGGACATAACTGGCGAAGCCAAATCTGACCATGCATAAAAGTGGCACAAAATCGATTTTGGTGTTGTATCGCATGAAATTTATTATATCTTCTGGGGACAAAAGCAAAATAGGATGAAGCAAAACACCATTGGAAAGCCTGGGTCTTTGTTCTTTAATTTATGCAAGTAAGAATGATATTTGAAATTTCATATTAAACCAATTTTTTTTTTTCTACTTTCCATTTTTTGAGACAGGCCTGTAATGGTACTTGTTTAACTTTGTGAACTCACTACATGTTTCAATATACTAAACAGAATAGTTCATATATAATATTGTAAAAAATTTAAAATTCAACGTGTCGCTTGAATTTACATTAAGCACTAGGCCTTAATGCATCCATTATCGTCACGAGTCTCAAAATAATAAACAAAACGGGTCTCCGCTGCGAATGCAGCAAAAATAAGAAAAGCGCTGACACCTGATGGCGCTATGACGCATGTGATGGTGGACCTGGTGGCCGGTAAAAAAAATGGTATTATATTATTCAGCCCAGACAGAATATACAAGGCGTAGTATGGAGAGACAGGAAACGAGACAAAAGGGTTTATTTTCTCGGACTCTGGAAAGACAACCAAGATATGGCTGGACATTCCCACACTTAAAAATAGTTTGGTCCTGTATTTTATAAGGGGGCGGTAATCAGTGAAGAAAATGACCCATAATCTACTCTACCCACTCAAAAGTGACGGTAATAATACAATGACCAGTTGGAGCTTTAATTGGCACTTTAAAATACTTTTATTCCATGCAAGTTGTTTAACATTCGGTTCCAAATTTTATCGGCAGAGTTAAAAGCAAACAGACGTTCGTAATGCAAAAAGATTGCCAAAAAGTTGTTGTTCTTATTCTTGTACATACACTGTCTATTATCCATGCGATTGGAGACCATGTTTAGACCGCTTTCGTAGGCGCTCTGTTCTCGCTAGAACGCCAGTATAAATGTTGTAATAATATAAAATAAGATAATAAAACAAGTGTTGTGAAGGTTTAAATACGTTTAAATGAACACCATTCATGTATGTCATTTTATGGCACTATAGTGTTAGACTCTATAACACATATAAACTACAATTGCCGTCTCAAAAAGTGAAACAAGAGGAGCTAACCGCCTATTGTCTCAATTTGAGTGTAATTGTGTTTAGATGCTTTTCAGAGTTTTGATCTAAAACAACGGATGCATTTTAAAAAATATGACATCTAGGGTGTTTAGAATTCTAACATGAATGTGTTCATTAAACTTCTAAACACTTGTTTAAACATGTGGGCCATCGAATGGATTTACAGTGACAATATTTTGTTCAATATGCTATATTTTAACGATTAATTTTAAAAATATAATTTTGAGGTTCAAGTTATAACATTTTTAAAACTGATCCATAATTATTGAATATTATTGTGTTCACTGTCAAATATAATTAAACCTTTTTCTACGGATATTTCGATTTATTTGATTGTGTTTTTTTTCGCCCTGCTATTTGTAACATTTTATGATTCTAAAAATTTAATTTGGGTGTCACCAATAGGCAATAATTAAAAAAAAATATGTGTTGCGTTTATTGTTTCCCAAATAGACATTTTACTTCTTGTGCACGCATATTATACATGGGCAAAATCAAGTTTATTATGTGACCCCACAATACGAATGCACGAACGTAACATTAAAAAATCCCGCAAGGGACGGCCCAAAGTTAGTATCGCATTGACCCATCGATGCATTCGAACGGCGCTGCTGCGCCGAAATACCGGGCGATGTGTTGGACAATCCTCTATTCATGTGAAACAAGGCAGGCTACGTCGTCACTCTGCCGAAACGACAGGGTTTCTGCCGAAACAATGGGTTAGCCCAGTAGTTCCACACAGAGGGATCCTTATTAAAGCGTGCAGTTCCTGAATGCAACGACATGTTCTTTTGTCAATTGGCTATACGGACCCAGGATGACCCGCAACTAAGTGTCAAGTGAACTCAGCTATATAGTACGCAGGCTAACCAATGCTGGACATACCATTACCCAGTCGCATACCCCTCCCTATACTTGTAGTTTTCATAGCATAGTCTCGTACCCATCCTGTAGCCATGGTCTCATATTACCCCTACCCATATCCGTAACTATGGTCTCATACCCATATCCATACCCGTATCTGCATGTACCCACATTTGGACATCATTAAACCCCAGTTATAAGATTCCCCCTCCCCCTTTGAAATGCAAAATATTTTGAATCGTTAATCCAGAACAATTTGAATATGAGCTGATAATATGCAACATGATATGGTAGGAACCGTTAATGCAATATGATATATACAGTTTCTAAGGTTCGCTTTCAGATTTTGGAAAATTGTCTGTTCAAATTATGGTGACTCTGGCCCAGAATATACTTTGCTCAGATTTTTTCTTTATTTTTTAACATGTATCCCAACAATAGTCATATGTACACAGCCTAACAAACCGGTTGGGTATTTCTTTACACACACCAGAGAAGATGAGAAAGAAGGAGATGGCTCGATTTTGAAATTCGATTACCCCGGATTACTCTCATTCACCAGCTCATTGTTTGGGTAACTTCAAGGGCCGATTATACCTTTGAAGTAATCTGTTCATCCGACTCAAGCTTGGCCAGGCGGGAAAGTTTCACAACAGGAAGTAATTGACACACTGCTACTAAAACAATTTATTAATTTTGCAGCTAAAAGTTCTCTGCTGCTAAGGAACTCCACGTTTGCTCTGCCCGATAATTATTTATTTTATTCGTTAGCGAAATAATTGAGGAAAACAGTGACTTTTTAACGAATGAAAACAGCAAAATCAACCCTTTTTCGGTAAGCTAACCTTGATTTAATGTTTTAAGGTCAATAAAGGATGTTGTTATTTTAGCCTAATTTAAACATACCCGGTTAGTTTCTGTGAAATATGATATGATGAATGATTAGATAAATGCATTTTGAATACACCTCAACCACAACTTTTTGTGTCAGAAAGTGTCCAAAGTGTCAAAATGCTTTGAAAATTTGGGGTCAAAGTTGTCTGTAAGTGATGCGGGAGAGTACGTTTCACTGTACTGGTCACGACCATAGTGTATAGTCTCTGTGCAAATACCAGTTGACTACCGGGTAATTGGAATATTTCTGGGATTTAATGACAGG
>JAMKCH010024609.1:0-18449 GCA_023653785.1 Ophioderma brevispina
TCTATTTGGCTGTAGGCCAGGTACTCCCCTTTTTCAGATAGACCCCTCAGATGCTAGATCTTTTTTATTGGCTGTTGATGCTATGTTTGAAGGTTTTTTATGTTTGTTCATTATTGTGTTTCTTTCATTTTTACACTGAAGTGTAATTGTCTATTGAAAAATTAAAGTCTTCTGTCCCAATGCTCCTCCCACATAGAAAAAATCACAAGTATCCACTCCAACCACACATATGCTGCTTTAAAACTCATATTTCACCATACAACTTATGCTGGCTCATAGAATTTCATCCAACAAGTCAGGTGATTTAAGTCATGTGATTCAAACTGATGTAATGCCCTGATACCAGTGATTTAACTCCTGAAGTATTACACCATCATTCTTACAAAGTCTGTGATTTGGCCCATTACATGATATTACACAATATACCCGTTGAGACCAATTTAAAATAGACCTTACATATCTTTATTATCTTACATACACCTTTTTAATAGTCTCTGATTGATAATTACAGCATAAGATATCTAAGCAAACCAATCACATAATGCCTGTGGGCTTTAGATGCTGGCTCTATGAGGAAGTAAAATCAAATTCACATCTAGGCATTGCATAGAGTGCTTGCTTACTTGCATGCTTTCACTTGTTCAAAGCTGAATATTAAATGCCATGATTTAGTGTGAATACATTACTCTTGCTGCTTCATACCACGTCACGCTTGTTATGCTCAACTACAGGTATATATATTTGTACAATATACTTTACTACGTCGAAAGTATTTGACATTCGCGACTACAGTTTCCTTTGCAAGTTGTCAGAAATTAATTCACCTTCAAAGTGTCACACTAGTAGTACATTTGATGCACAATCAAGTCTTTACAAGTGACTATTACTACGAATCTTGAAAGTATGACATTCGCGATTGCGTTTCTTTGTGCAAGCAATGTTGATCAGCTACATATCCCAGCTCAGTTTCGCACTACATCACTTCAATCAGGCGGCCAATATCCTTTCTAGATGGATAACTCCTGCATGGCAGCTCACTACTAAATGTCCTTTTATCTCATATACCATGAACCGTTGGTGTGCAAATGCACCTTTGCTGTCGTCGTTTGTCAATTTCTCATAACCTTGGACCATTGACACGTGCATATCTCAAGCGAAGGGCGGGGATAATGTCACCAGCGGCTATAATGAATGACAGGTCCTGGAGGGCAAAATACCAAGCTACGATGAGGACGACATTGAAAATCAACGCACATTCATAGTCAGCCCCTGACGGCATGGGATTCGGCTATGTAATATACCTACCAGAGGCAACTGGACAATCTACAACTACTTCTCATGTGGTTGCCATATGAGCAAGAAAGCAATCTTGTCCAAATGGTACTATTACGGTTCACTGGGTCAGCCGACTTGTTACACAAATTTCTCAGCGATAGTTTCGTATCACATCAAAGCAGGATTCATTATACAGCTATGGCATTTAATTTGGAATTCGTAGCCACAATGCCCCTTCGGTTTGAGCCAACCTGGCTTGAACCAAAGTAGGAACAGTAAATAAAAGAATGTAGTGAACGTTGTCATGTACGACCATAAAACTATAAGGCCATTCAGCGCGTTGATTATGACACAGAGTGGAGCTATAAGCAGCTGATTAAAACACAAATCCATCAACAGAGCTCCACGTTTTAATTCCAATCTGGATCGCGATTGAAAGATACTATGGAAATTCAGAAATGATAACTTAGCAGGATTCCTGCTTGCCCCATCCTTGTTCTTGTGAACTCTACTCCGTATTAAACGATATGCCAGTCCGGTAACACTGAGCAAATCCTACTCCTGTACAACACTCTAGATGTTTGCAATGGTGAAAGGTCAGCGCTTTGAAGATCTTCCAGACAACTTCATGGAGTAAACCCTGGTAGCTTTGCACACCTATGGAAATCACCTTCTTACTTCTCAGCAGGAACAGGATTTCAAACCTCAGCGAGGATACTTGTTCGAGATCAGGCAAATCTCCAGGTTTTTTCGACTTGTCTTACAATCAGCTATCAACTCTCCAACAAGGTAGATTATTTGATTCCTTAAATTTAAAACAGATATTGTGAATTGGAGAACAGCGTATTCAAACCAAATGCGTGAAGTTCCAGGTTTTTGAACTCTTTAGTAGCATTGTACCTAAAGAATAATCACATTACCTTTCTTAAAATACCAATATCTCATTTGTACATGTTGAAAATGTTTGAAATATTATCCTTACAAGGAAAACAATTCTACTGCATTTGAATGGTTCATTCTTTCCCGGGAGGAGCAATTCTGTCCTTAGATGTTGCAGGAAATAGATGATTAACCGTCCATAAAAAATCTTGGTTTCTCAAAATCTTATAATTTATTTTTATTCTAATCACTTGACTATGCTCAATTCATCTTCTTTCATGCCTGAGTTAGTCTTAAATTCAGACATCTTAATAACAGCATTTATTCAACTGAAAGAAGATATTTTTGCTGAGCTTGTCAATTTGAAATACTTAAAGCTTGATAGTAGAGAAACATGAATTATCGAGTTCCTGCGTTTATTCCAAATTAGTGCTTCTTTACAGAGCGTGTGTTGATATAGTAATATGTTATCAGAGCTTCCTGTGAGTTTATTCAAGGGGTTAAGTGAGTTATTCACTTGTACTCAAAATAACAACCCCAACACACAGCTACAGATATTACCAGTCATTTTATTCAAGGATCTTGTTTCTTTGACAAAGCCTGGGCTACAAGTAATATGTTAGCTGAGCTTCCTGCGAGTTTATTAAAGGGTTACGTGAGCTATCATTTGTAGTTCTAAGTAACAACAGCCTAAGGTATACCTGCTGATTTATTCAAAAATCTTGTTTCTTTGACGCACTGGGCATGATGAGTACTAAAAAAAGATGTTTCTGAAGCTTCCTGGGTGAGTTGTTTAAAGGTTTAGTGAGCTACGTTTAATTAAGTAACAACAGGGCCTACAGGTATACCTGTGATTTAAAACGATCTTTTCTTTAAGAGCACTACTTCTTCATGAATAATATGTTATCTGAGCTTCCTGCGAGTTTATTTAAAGGGTTAAGTGAGCTATCAATTTATTTATAAGTAACAACAGCCTACGGTATTACCATGCGATTTATTCAAAACTCTTTACTCTTGATAGCACTGGGCATTCCTTGATGGTAATATGTTATCTGAGCTTCCTGCGAGTATTTCAGGATCTTGTTTCTTTGACAGGGCTGTGGCTATATAGTAATATGTTATCTGAGCTTCGTGTGAGTTTATTTAAAGGTTTAAGTCAGCTATCAGTTTATCGCTAAGTAACAACAGGCCTACAGGTATTACCTGCTGATTTATTCACAGATTCTGGTTTCTTTAACAACATACTGCTTCAGGAAAATCTGTTTATCTAGTGCCTGTTAGTTTATTCAAGATCCTGGCTTCTGACAAAATTGGGGCTATATGTGGTAACATGTTATCTGAGCTTCCGTGAGTTTATTTCAAGTTTAAAGAGCTACAATTTTATCTCTATGTAACAACAGCCTTACAGGTATGACCTGCTGATTATGTCAAAAAAATTCTTGCTTCTTTGGACAACACGGGGTCTTAATGGTAAATGTTATCTGAGCTTTCTGTGGTTTTATAAGGTTAAGTGAGTATCAGTTTTATATTAAGTAACAACAGCCACAGGTATTACCTGACGAATTTATTCACAGGACCTTGTTTCTTTGACAAAACTGGGCCTTAACGGTAATTGTTTATCTGAGCTTCCTGTGAGTTTATTCAAAGGAATCTTGCTTATTGACCCAAATTGTGCTTATGGTAACATGTTATTGAGCTTGCCTGTGAGTTTTTAAAGGGTTAAGTGAGCTATCAGTTTTACTCTAAGTATGAACAACAGCCTAAAGGTATTACCTGTGATTTATTCAAAAATATCTTGCTCCTTGACAAAACAACTGGGCCAATGGCAATATGTTATCTGAGCTTCCTGCGAGTTTATTCAAGGATCTTGCTTCTTTAACAGCACTACTTCTTAATGATTAATAGTTATCTGAGCTTCCTGTGAGTTTATTTAAAGGGTTAAGAGCTGATCAATTTTATGTCTAAAGTAACACAGCTACAGGTATTACCTGCTGATTTATTTCATAAGATCTTGCTTCTTTGACACAACTGGGCCCCTTGATGGTAATATGTTATCTGAGCTTCCTGCGAGTTTATTCAAGGATCTTTCTTCTTTGACAGGGCTGTGGCTATATAGTAATATGTTATCTGAGCTTTCCTGTTAGTGTATTCAAAAAATCTTGCTCTTTGACAGGGATGTGGTACATAGTAAAATGTTATAGCGCTCGGGTGTGAGGTTTATTTGAAAGGGCGAAGTAAACTGTTATTGTTAGAATTAAGTTAAACAAAAACTAAAGGTATTAACCCTGCACTTATTCAAGATCATCCTCTGCTAATATGGTAGCTAAATTTCTGGGGGCCTATTCGACGGTTTATCACGCTTACTCTTGTTAAAATATTAACAAAACGGGGCAGTGATACAGCCTGGTTATTCAAGGATTTGTTCAAATATGAAAGAGTTTAAGGCTTTGTGGTAACATGTTGTCCAATCTTTCTACAGACACCTGCCTTGGTTTAGGTTAATTTGTCTATGCTAACTATGATGACAAAAAATAACTTGCAAATACTTCACGGTGGTAATTCGCTCATTAACCTATTCAGTCTGACACGCATATTGTGGTGGGAAATAAGTTGTTTTGAGTTTGGTTCGTCATTTGGAGGAGTACATGGTTGAGTGCAGCTACACTTAGGAGAGGAAATTCATTTGAAAACACTGTGAAAACTGGAAATTGATATGTACAGCACAAAATCAATAAATGGCTTTTAACTGACAGACAGATGCTCGACTTGCCACACTACCAAATATCTTTCAAAACAATGTACGATTACTTGTTTGTGATTTGAGAAATAATAACCTCACCATCTTGGACAGTGAAACTTTCTATGGTTTAGAACTCAAATTTCTGACATAAGAGGAAATAGCCTGTAGGCAAAATAACCCAAGATACAGTTTTCCTGATTTGGGAAATGACAGCCTCTTAATCGTAGATTCCCCAGCAGTATGTTCTTGCTATGTTTTAATGAATCTTTAGGACCTTGGTGTATTGCAAATGGAACCAAATCACAATACTTAACATGCGAGCGACTTCTTCCAAAACAGGTGGATCAGGCGTTTCATGTGGACCACGGGGGTGTAATCCTACTCATGAACATGATTGCTTACTTGGGGACATACAAACTTGTTGAGGAAACAACAAATTGAATGAAGCAAGTGGCGCCTAATAAAAAAATGTGGCTGCTGTTGGATTTTATGATGGGGGTGTATACTGCTCAGAGTAGCCTCTGCCGATTTGCATTACGGGGGCAGTAGATTTCCCCCTGCAATCTAAAGACTGGCGCAACAGTATACTCTGCCAGGTCGCAGGAGTATTTGCTGTGTTCTCGTGCGAAGCGTCACTCTTTTTCATTACTCTCATAAGCATTGAGCGGTTTTGGGTTTTTCTAAATACAACTGCACTACGAGAAGTAAATCAGAAACTTTGGGGAAAAAAATCTGTCATTTTTCTAACGATATTGGTGTTTGGTATTTCCGTTGCCTTGAGTGTTGTACCTACTGCTTTACACCGTGACAAAATTTATGAATTCTCTGAAGTATGCGTCGGCTTGCCGTTAGCAACTACCTTCATTACCGAAAAGGAAACGGAAAATATCTCGATAGCAATTAATGCTATAGCTGAAGGTTTCACAGTTGAGGAAACATTTGAAAAAGCAAAAATTGTAGAAACTGCAGCAGGAACTTTTCTTTCGGTTGGCATTTTCCTTGGATTGAATTTTGTAGGCTGTATAATCATTCTTGTGTCTACCATTGCACTTCTCCATGACATAAGAACAACAATCGCCCAGGCATAAAAATAACCATTCAAATGATCTTGAGCTACGGGTTTCTTTTATTGACAGTTTTACTATGTTGGATGCCGACAATAGTGTTAGGGATAATGATACAGACGAAACGAATTGAAGTTTCGCCTGTAATATTTGCATGGTTCGCAGCATTTGTTTTGCCTGTCAGTTCAGTTGTGAACCCATTTGTTTATTTCTTACTTAATCACTTGAAATTCTATATTAAAGCCTACTTAGAGGAACGGGCGAGAATTAAAAGGCATCGGAAAAGCAAAGAAAAGATAGAAATGGAGGAAAATGTAAATGAAGAGGAGATGTATGACTTTGAAATGGAGGCAAACATAAATGAAGAGAAGATGTAGAAGTGGGACAAGGTACAACTTCAAAACAATCTAGATTGTGTAAATATATCAATGTTTTTCCATGTGTGTTTGGAAAACTATCAGCCCATCTTATCAAATTATTTGCATTTTAATTTAGCTGGATGATTTGTTTTTAATTCAATAATTCCATTTGAAGTCCCCCTCTGACTGAAATCTGAGCTATTGTCACATGAAAAATGTGTGCCCCTTTAAAGCAATAACAGCATGTCTTTAAAGAGCGCCCCAAATTTTCAAAATAATTTGAGATTTTTACACAGTTGTATTGGTAATTGGCTTGTAAACTATACCTGCAAATGATAGAGTATAGAAATTCTTTATGTGTCACAACCAAGGAATTTCATAATTAGAATATCGGAGATCTCCAATAATAATTCAACGGCTGCTGGAAACGTCCTTCCAAATGAAATACCGGGAAATTGTGCCATGTACGTTTCTACGCTCATCCATGAGTTGTTCCTTTGGTTCAGGCAAGTCAAAGGTAATTTTCTGAAGTGGCACTATTTCATCATGGACGGACATAAACTTATCGCTTATTTTATTTTAAATACGCATTTTTTAGCATTATCATTTGCAGGTATAGTTACAATTACCAACACAACCTTGCAAAAATATCAAATTTTTAAAATTGGGGTGCTCTTTAAAAATGTGCTGTTATTGGTTTAAGTGATTTGTCTTAGTTTTCTTTTTATAATAAACTAATAATTTCACGCACAAGTAGAATATGCAGTCCGAGTTGGGATTCCTCAGTTTCCATAACTAGAAAAGTTATAGTTCCTTTTTTTTCTCTTTTTTTTATCATCAGGGTTCATTTTAGGCATTCTTACAAATGCAAAACTCTAAGCATGGAGAGGCAAGGTCCAATACCATAAATACTTGCAGAATATTTAAAAAAAAAGGTTGTTGTTATTTGGAGCAAATTGCTACTTAGACTGCCTGGCTTGTTTTATTTTACTCCTTGATCTGACTTGGATAAAAAAATTAGGTAATTTTGAAACTGGCTGAATCACTACCATATTATATTACTTCATTCTAGATAAATGCTGATATGTTATTCATGTTGTTTCCTTGTTGGATAATATTTTCCTCATAATGCATTGTATGTTTGACCAATGACTTTCTCTTTCGATTTCTAGTCAATGTTTGCTCAAAGTACCAGACCTAACATACTGTATAGTGGTAAATGTTCATGAGGGTTTTATTTTTGCATTTTTCACAGCCATTATAAAACTACGAAAGTAAAACCCCATGGCTGGCATTCCCAAAATGGAGTCTAAAAACATCTGGAGGAATATCTGAATCAAATTTTGTGTTGTAAAATCATGCCATTTGGTATTCCAGATCACATGTAATGGTGATCATGAACATTTACAACATTGAAATTTACCGAGTCCGAAGATATGATTATCCCAGGCCTTCCACAGGGACTGTGATCTATTGGCCATAAGGGACTAGGCCTACAGGGACCTTTAAAACCTTTAACCTCTTTGCTTCAAAAATATTCCCTATTGCACAAAATTGTAGTACAAATTTAATATCAAAACCATTTTATGAGCTAGCAAATTTAAAGTAAACCGTTTTCTTCAAAATATTTAACTAGCTCATTCGGACAGGGTGGTATAACATTTTAATTACCATACCCGAGATAATTTTTCAGTGCCCCAGGCAATCGGAAGGTGATTTGGTGGGGCGTGTATAAGTGCGATGTGATAGGTAAGGAGATTCCTAATTGATGGACCGGAACAGCCCATCCATTAGAAATCTTCTCACTTAAAATACTTTCAGAGTATGTGGACATTGAAAGAAAAATGGTCCACCCTGGTTTAAACCTGGGTCTAAAGTTAGACTCCCTTTGAGAATACCAGCCAATTAAATTGGATGTATTGAGTCAATCCCACAATGCACCAGTTTTGGGAAATTTCACCTAAACAGGGTCATGTGATCCCACAAAAATCCTTTTCTTAACACATAAAAATCCTGACTTCTATGCTCATTTTCACCCACAAAGCATTAGTACACAAGGAATTTTTAGCATGATTATAACATCCTGTGGTTCTTAAACTTTTGAAACACTTTTTATCCCTAAGTACTGATATAAGTTTTGTACAGTACAGTATAGGCACCTTGCAATGCACTGTGGGATTGATTCAAAACACCCTCTGGGTTAGAGTGTTGTGTAGTCTTAAATCACCAAAAATATGTTCGGCGAAATTAACCCTATATACAGTAAATACAGGGTGTCTCCACAAAACAAAAATACTAAAAAATCTAAATTGTATTTCAGGATTATTCAACTTGCAAGTACAGTTTTTAACGACACTATCAGTGATTTGCTAAATAAGAAAATAAAAAAAATAATAATCCAAATGCCAATTTGCGCATGGCTGTAACAGGTATAGGTATCATACCATACAAGTGCTAAGACTGAAAGCAACCTAAAAAGGAAAAATCAGGAATTTTAAGTGTTACTGTCCGTACAGACACTTAATGCAACATGTAACTGAATGAGGATTCATCAGGCCCGTAACCAGGATTTTTTTAAGGGAGGGGCAATTTTTGTCAAAAGGGGGCCTTTTTCCCCAAATTCGCCCCCCACTGGTTATGGGCCTGGGATTCATATCTGTGTACACTGCTGTTTTCTTCCTATTCTGTGGACTTTGCAGTTGTAAAAATAAGTTAGGAGAATTTAACAGACTTATCCTTCACTTTTAAAATATTTCTACTAATTTCAAGTATTTTGACTCTTTCGAGTGAATGATAGTGAATATTGGCACTTAATTCTGGTAGATTATATATAGGCTATAACAAATAAGTCAGTAATCTTGAGATGACTTCATGCTGATTCCAAATATGGTCATGAAAATGCCAAATATGGTCATGATAATGCCAAATATGGTCATGATAATGCTAAATATGGTCATGGTCATTTGGGGGGAAATTGAAAAGGAAATTGATCTTGGAGTGATAATAGGCAATAGCATATGCATAACCCTCAGGGTTAAGCAAATGACAACTGCCAATTTTTAATATTGTAGATTTTACCCGCAGGCCTCTAACTGCAGGTGGGGGGCGAGGGGCAGACACCCCCCTAATTCCAAAAACATAAAAATCCCTAAAAAGAGCTAAAAGGCCAGAAAAATAGGGGTTATGCTTTTTTTCCCCCAAAAGGGTTAAAATTTCGATACAAAATTCCCCCCACCCCCCCTTTGTGGGGAAAATTTGGGGACAAAGTCCCCGTTTTAAAAAAATTGCCCCTATAAAAATCCTGATTACAGGCCTGTTTACCGGAGTACTTTCCTGCTGAATTTGCCTATCTTAAAGCTCTTTGGATGCTACTCTCGAGGGTCTATGACCCACTCAATAATGACCTTGTCCTCAGAACTAGATTTTACGGTCCAAATTTTGGCGTCTATATGCAATATTAAAACCCTGATTTAATCCTGGTTTAAATGGGGTATTGGGGTCAAGGTCATTCAATCATGATGAAAAAAATTATATGTAAATGGGGTCATCGCCATTTAAAACCCTACATTTAAATCAGGTTAAAACCCTGATTTAATCCTGGTTTTAGAGTATTGGGGTCAAGGTCATTTAATCATAATGAAAACAATTATATAAGCAAATCGGGTCATCGCCATTTAAAACCCTACATTTAAATCAGGTTAGTCCTTAAATGGACTTTTCCTTTCAACAACTCTGAAAGAAAAAAAAAGGTCCATTTGTTAAGGACTAACCCTGGTTTAATCCTGGTTTAAATCTGGGTTTAATCCTGGTTTAAATCTGGGTTTAACCCTAGTTTAAACCTGGGTTTTAAGTTAAACTCCACTCAAGACTACCAGCCTTTGTGTTATCAATTAAGACCAGAGACTCGAATTGAGAAAGCAATTACAGGTGGGTGACCCGATCATGGTCCAATTTTTCAAATTACTTTTTCTCCCTCCTGTGTGTGGGCTTAGTGTGGTTTGGGATCGATATCGAACAGCATCACCCGTCTGGTGTGGTGGGCTAGTGTGGTCAGGGATCGATATCGAACAGTGTCACCTGCCTGGTGTGGTGGGCTAGTGTGGTCAGGGATTGATATCGAACAGTGTCACCTGCCTGGTGTGGTGGGCTAGTGTGGTCAGGGATTGATATCGAACAGTGTCACCTGCCTGGTGTGGTGGGCTAGTGTGGTCAGGGATCGATATCGAACAGTGTCACCTGCCTGGTGTGGTGGGCTAGTGTGGTCAGGGATAAAAAAAAAAAAAAAAAAAATTTGACCTCGGTAAGTGCGAAAACAGCGTCCGCCTGCTCGTTCGTTTGTATTTTTGGTAATCAGCGAAAATAAGCGTCTTTGTGCCCATTCTAAAGAAATAACCGGGAACAGTCCAGAGGCCTTGTATAAATGTGGTATTGGGGACAAGGTCATTCAATCATGATGAAAAAAAAATATAAATCGGGTCATTGCCATTTAAAACCCTACATTTAAATCAGGTTAGTCCTTAAATGGACTTTTCCTTTCAAAAAAAGGTCCATTTGTTAAGGACTAACTCAGGCTTAATCCTGGTTTAAATCTGGGTTTAACCCTAGTTTAAACCTGGGTTTTAAGTTAAACTCCACTCAAGACTACCAGCCTTTGTGTTATCAATTAAGACCAGAGACTCGAATTGAGAAAGCAATTACAGGTGGGTGACCCGATCATGGTCCAATTTTTCAAATTACTTTTTCTCCCTCCTGTGTGTGGGCTTAGTGTGGTTTGGGATCGATATCGAACAGCGTCACCCGCCTGGTGTGGTGGGCTAGTGTGGTCAGGGATCGATATCGAACAGTGTCACCTGCCTGGTGTGGTGGGCTAGTGTGGTCAGGGATCGATATCGAACAGTGTCACCTGCCTGGTGTGGTGGGCTAGTGTGGTCAGGGATTGATATCGAACAGTGTCACCTGCCTGGTGTGGTGGGCTAGTGTGGTCAGGGATCGATATCGAACAGTGTCACCTGCCTGGTGTGGTGGGCTAGTGTGGTCAGGGATAAAAAAAAAAAAAAAAAAAATTTGACCTCGGTAAGTGCGAAAACAGCGTCCGCCTGCTCGTTCGTTTGTATTTTTGGTAATCAGCGAAAATAAGCGTCTTTGTGCCCATTCTAAAGAAATAACCGGGAACAGTCCAGAGGCCTTGTATAAATGTGGTATTGGGGACAAGGTCATTCAATCATGATGAAAAAAAAATATAAATCGGGTCATTGCCATTTAAAACCCTACATTTAAATCAGGTTAGTCCTTAAATGGACTTTTCCTTTCAAAAAAAGGTCCATTTGTTAAGGACTAACTCAGGCTTAATCCTGGTTTAAATCTGGGTTTAACCCTAGTTTAAACCTGGGTTTTAAGTTAAACTCCACTCAAGACTACCAGCCTTTGTGTTATCAATTAAGACCAGAGACTCGAATTGAGAAAGCAATTACAGGTGGGTGACCCGATCATGGTCCAATTTTCAAATTACTTTTTCTCCCTCCTGTGTGTGGGCTTAGTGTGGTTTGGGATCGATATCGAACAGCGTCACCCGCCTGGTGTGGTGGGCTAGTGTGGTCAGGGATCGATATCGAACAGTGTCACCTGCCTGGTGTGGTGGGCTAGTGTGGTCAGGGATCGATATCGAACAGTGTCGCCTGCCTGGTGTGGTGGGCTAGTGTGGTCAGGGATCGATATCGAACAGTGTCGCCTGCCTGGTGTGGTCAGCCACATTTGGAAAGCCAACTCAAAAACCACTGACCTAAGACTAGGCTTATTAGCACATTTTTGAAGAGTGCCCCCAATTTTAAAAATTTGATATGTTTGCAACGCGATCGTGTGGTGTAATGGTCTAAGAAATAAATACACCTGCCCCGAAGAAGAGTATATGCTCAAAAAAAATGCGTTTTATCATAAAAAGCGTAGTTATCATATCATTGGATCTAGATTGTACTTAACGGCAGAGCTGGAAATGCTAA
Source organism: Ophioderma brevispina (assembly GCA_023653785.1). NCBI lineage: Eukaryota > Metazoa > Echinodermata > Ophiuroidea > Amphilepidida > Ophiodermatidae > Ophioderma > Ophioderma brevispina. The sequence goes on from JAMKCH010024609.1 coordinate 12,314, forward strand.
GTTTATGTCTGTCCATGATGAAATAGTGCCACTTCAAGAAAATGACCTCTAACTTGACTTGCCTGAACCAATAAAACAATAGACAGCTATTTCATATTGGAAGGCTGTTTCCAGCAGCCGTTGAATTATTATCGGGGATCCTGATATTAATTATTCTAGTTACAAAATTCCTTCGTTTGCGACACATAGACATTGTAGAGATTAACCATTCACAGGTATAGTTTACTAGCCAGTTACCAATGCAACCGTGTAAAAATCTCAATTTTTTTGAAAAATTGGGGGCGCTCTTCAAAAATATGTAATAATATTGCTTTAATTCCAATTATTGCCATCTTCGCCAGATATGGAGTAAGGTCTTTGAGTTTTACCTAGACCCGCTTAAAATACAAATATGTAAAACCTACTCTGTATGTAATATTAAACAGTACTTTGTATAATTTAATTTAAAAATGTACAATATAATTTATCCGGAGCATGTAATTTAAGTACACACTGGTGAGCAATTTTCTCTTTCAATTCAGCAATAATTGAAATAAAGAGAAAGTTATGCATAATGAAATGTCTATGTATTCATAAGATAATTTTTTACAATTTATCACAAGCATTGTAATATAAGTACACATCAATTGATGATTACCTTCTCTTTTATTATAATCTTCTTATCGTGTCCAGACACAGGGTTCTCAAATATGATATTTGAGAACCCTGAATTTCTATTATTATTATAATAGAAATAAGAGAAAGTTATCCATAAATACTAAACAGTCTTTGTATTCATAATATAATTTATTACAAGCATATTTATATTAAAGTACACATTGATGAGCAACTTTCACTTTCAATTCAGCTGTAATAAATGAAATTATAAAGTAAACTACTCCCCCACTTCAAAATAATATAGAAATACTATATTCTCCCTATTAAACACTTTTGCCCTTGTAATTATAAGTGCTCAAATTTTACACAAAAAATGTCCTTAATTAATCCAGAATTCATTGATTTTGGAAAAATAAGATCTAAATCATCTTTGAAATTGACAAATAGACTGTCAGCCCAGAAAGATTTGGTCAAACAAACGAGGTACCAATATCTGAACACAGGAATATTCAATGAAAAATATCACTTTTGCAAATATGAATTCATTCTCCAGCAGACATTCATATTTGCAAAAGTTATATTTTTCTCTGAATTTTCCCGTGTTCAGATATTGGTACCTCGTTCATTTGATCAAACCCTTCTGGGCTGTTGTACTAAAATGTGCACAAATCAATAATGCCATTTGATAGCTTTACCTTAAAAACCCAATGTGGAGCAAATTTGGTTTATTATCGCAAGAAAATAAGCGGTTTTGTTCTGAGATTTTTCTACCACCTGAACCATTAACGTAAACATTGTATGCGTGTCTATTCTTACGCACAGATTTGGTCATCTCCAATTAGGATGTTTGTCATTTCTGCCCGCAAATTAACAAAAATTAAAATCAGTGGCCTATGGGGCATGTAACACAAATAATTTGCTCATAACACAAAAAAACAAACCAAAAGAATTAACTGACACTTATGGTCTATATGTTAACCCCTTTTCTATGATCTGTTTTAGCATAAAAATGAGGGTATTAAAGTTGTGAAATGCACCTTAAAGTGACAGAAGGAGATTTTTCTGAGCATACAATTTTCTCTCAAACTGCAGTGGATCGGTTGTAGGCCACATATCGAGAACATTTTGTTTATTGGACAAACAAGTACAAAAGAAAACCGCAAACCTTGCTTTGAACTTGCCTGCTACCGTAATTGTCCCTACAGAAAAACCATGCTTTGATTTTCTGTTGTGCACTGGAGAAAATACTAGCTCATCTTATTACATAAAGATGACGTAATCGACTTATTCACATTCCAAATATGCCAAAAAACGGGTTACAAAAAATTTGGGGAGCTTCTTTCTGGAAATGTCCTCATGTCTCTTTAAACATTCCGTGCAGAATTTTTTGCAAGGTCATAAGCAAGGTCTATAGTTCAACAGCTGGACTATAATAATTTTTTAAAAATCAATTAAATTGTGAAATCAACTCCACAGTTTTGATTAATGTCACTATCAGTGATTTGCTAATCAGGAAATTGAAAAAAAAATCAAAAATCAGATTTTTCTATGTCTATAAAAAGTATAGATGAGGTGACATCAATGTTTACAAACACAAGTTTGCACCTGGTCTACTGACATGTTAGAGGTGCGAAGAATATGCCCATACAGTTACAGCATTCAATAACCTTATCACGCCTGATTGAGCGCGAATTTTAAAAGCACAAGCATTGCAGATGCTCACACATACTGTCGGGTAGTGCTTTGTTCGTTGACCGGCGTTGACGTCACATGTCAACTCATCTATAGGTATCCTAACACACCAACACCCTGAAAGTGATACACTGAAAGCAACATAATAAGGCCATTATCATGTTTTGAGGAGTCCAAGTGTGTGAAAATATCGGATCCAAAACATGATAATGATAAAATTGGATGATTTAAGCCCAATATTAATTGGTCTCACTATGAGTTTTAAAATATTGGGCTTGACTGCGTCTCACCCAATATTTTTGCAACTCATAGCTCAACCAATTAATTTGGGCTTAATCGATCCAATTTTATATCAAAATTGGATATTTTAGGCATTAATGTCCGTACAGACACTTACTATAACACGGAATTGAATGGCGATTCGTATATTCGAACACTGCTGTTTTCTTCCATTTCTAACAACTTTTCAGGTGCAAAAAATGACTTACGAGAATACTACAGACTTATCCTCAATTTTCAAGCTATTCCTGCAAATTTCAAATATTTTTGCACTTTTGCACTGATAGTTCCTTTAACCACCCATTTCATCCCATCAAAGGAATAGTTGTTTTCACTTCATAGTCATATGACTTGTCATTGTTTCACTTTGATGAGTAAACAACTGTACTGTGATATGATACTATACTCCTCATCAAAAAAAATCCCCTGTCCTCTGTATATGGTTTAAATATAGACACGAGTGCTACCTGCTACTGATTGATCACAGTGGAACTTTAGTATTGAGAGTTTACTGCAAGAAAGCCCCCATGCAATAGCTGCCATTTGTCAGTTGTATTGTTATTTAGTGTTATATCTGTCAGATCTAACACCTGACAGCTATTGCAGAAGCTCCCATTTTGCCCTAAACCCTCGATATATGGTTGCTGATTGGTTACAATGGAACTTTAATATCGAGAGTTTACAGCAAGAAGGCCCCATATGCAATAGCTGCCATTTGCCAGTTGTATTGTTATTTAGCGTTATACCTGTCAAATCTAACACCTGGCAGCTATTGCAGAAGCTGCCATTTTGCCCTAAACCCTCGATATATGGTTGCCGATTGATCACAGTGGAACTTTACAATAGAGCTGTCAGTTGTATTGTTATTTAGTGTTATACCTGTCAGATCTAACACCTGGCAGCTATTGCAGAAGCTGCCATTTTGCCCTAAACCCTCGATATATGGTTGCTGATTGGTTACAGTGGAACTTTAATATCGAGGGTTTACAGCAAGAAGGCCCATATGCAATAGCTGCCATTTGTCAGTTGTGTTGCTATTTAGTGTTATACCTCAGACCTTCATTTCTGAGGAGAGTTATAGCTCCGGAGCTCGTACAGCTCTCCTGAGCAGTCTTTCAGGAGCTCCAAAAATTGAGCTCCTTATTACTTGAAAGGCCTGTGTTTTTGTTATGACATGTAATTAATTGAGCCTCTTGTTGAGCTCCTAAATTAATACAGGAGAGTTATTAACAGAGCTCCTCTTATTTTCATAAATGAAGGCCTGTATACCTGTCAAATCTAACACCTGGCAGCTATTGCAGATGAGGCCTAAACCCTTGATATATGGTTGCTGATTGGTCAAAATGGAACTTGAGTGGATTTTTGAGCCAATCAACAACATGGTAAGAATAGTGGTAGGCTGAACAAGGCTAGAGCTGAAATATTTCAAAGCTGCATTTCAACTGGTTATTGAAATGTGTAAATATTGTAATTAGCCAATCAGGAATGCTGTATTATTGTATGAAAGGCAGGTAGTGCTCAGGGAATAAGTTACTGCTTAAGTGGAAATTTTCGTGAGGTTTTTATTTTTGCGAATTTCACAAATGAACATAAAAACATGAAAATAAAAACTCACAAAAATAATTTTTACCAATAGATTTGTATTGCATTGATGTCAATACCGTGAAATTAAATTCTTGTGTATTTGGCAAAATTGATAAAATCACGAAAATATCTGTATGCGGAAATATAGACTATGTTAAATTTTTCTTTTAAAAATTAAATTTGATGCCAAATACAGTCTCACAATGACCTTTGTACCCTTTTGGAACAGTTGAAACTGGAACAATATAAAGTGCACATTTGGTGTTTATTTTTAGAACAATTTTAACAATGGTAACACAATTTTGACAACTGATATAAGAAGGTACATACAAGAGCTATTGGCTCTTCAAAAATCAGAAAAATCCATTGCGGGAATTTTAACATATAGGCCGACAAAGGTCATGGTTGTTATGTTATAGCACCCTCTATGTCCACTTTCCATAGAAAACATCAAACTTTAATTTTAAAGAAAAATCAAATTTGCCCACAATGAAATTTTGTAAAATTGACACAGGATGTAGTTAATAGAATAAATAATCCAAGTCAGTTGTCCAAACTGTGTTGCCACTGATATTGTGTTTTATTTTGTTTGATTTTGTCATAATAAATGAGACTTTCAAACAGCTGTGGGTGGAAAGGATCACATACGATGTATTATGTTTGATTGCATACAATGTGCAATGGGGGATTTTTTTTAACATGGAGTATAAGAAAATGTGATACTACATTTCTGTTTATGCAGTTGACGTAATTTGTCACATGTTTTTATGTTCTTTTTGATCTGCTTAAGGCGAATGGTAGATAAAGAATTGAATATTGTATTTGTGTTTGTACTGGTGATCTATATGTCACATGATTTCTGTTTGATCTGTTAAGACGATATGCAGGAAATAAATAGTGCCTTGATAAGACATAATTTGATATGGTGCCTTCATTTTGTCACGTGTAGTGTGTGTGTGTGTGTGTGTGTGTGTGTGTGTGTGTGTGTGTGTGTGTACTTGAATGACATACTTCTGAGGACTTAACACAAAAGAAATTCTTTCGAACAATAGTACTCGGAAGTTTTTCTTTTGTCCTCGCAAGTATAACAATGGGCTTTATTCTGCGTTTGGCTTTATGATTGATGATGCAGTTCCTTTGATGTCCTTGGAAGTATGAATGATAAAAAACGTGTGTGTGTGTGTGTGTGTGTGTGTGTGTGTGAGGGTGTATCACATATACTTTCAAAGATCTAACCCAAAGAGTTTCCAAAGACCTAACCCTAAAGTAATTCTTTTTAATCGCCCTTTGAAGGTTCCTTGAGAGTATATGCATTTTATTCTGTGTTTGCCTTTAAGGATGTGGTCCCTTTGTTGTTCTCAGATGTGTGAGTGTGTGTGTGTGCACATGTGTGTGCATGTGTTGCATGTATGATAAGTGTGTATACGGTATGTGTGTGTGTGCACACATGTGTGCATGCACGTGCATGGATGTGCATGTGTGTGCATGTGTGTGTGTGTGAGGGTGTGTGTGTGTGTGTGTGCGAGCGTGTGTGCATGCAAATCAAAGAAGCTGCACTGATTTAACTCAAATTTGTAACCATATTTGGTGATGCTCCCATGCGAGAGAAAACACATGAAAAATCGGACCATGATCAGGTCCCTACTGTTAAAGTAATTTTTTTAAAGCCACTATTAGTCTTTTTTTTTTTCAAAATTCAAAATTTTGTCTCTTAATTGCTAGTGTTAGGTCATATCAACACCTTATGTTAGTGTTCTTTATGAAAAGCAGACACTTAAGTAGTTCAAACCCGTCTTGAAGATGCCATTTAAGACGGTTTCTTGACTTTAAAAGTCAGATCCCGACTTTTATTAGTAAACAAAGCATAGAAATCATCATTTACAATACAAAAAAAATTGGCTTTGATAAAAATAGGGGGCGAGATTTGTTTACATTTTGAAGAAATCGCTGATAGTGGCTTTAAAGGAACAAGGGGAGAAGTTCC
>JAMKCH010024610.1:0-18749 GCA_023653785.1 Ophioderma brevispina
AAATGGTGCGAAAGTTAAAGCCAACTATAGAAAATGGTCAAAATTCGGAAACAAACTAAGAAATGGGTCATATTTTTGAAACAATTGGTCACCTGAAACATGGTCGAACCCAACGTACCCAATTTGGGTCGATGTACCCCCCCCCACACCCCAGGGGATGGGTTGGAAATTTCCACCACTCTATCTTATGCACCCTACCACAAAATGGGGCTATTGGAGGAATTGGGGGGATGCCGTCTCTAACGCGGGAACCCAAGTGGAGCACTGATTGGCTGGGTGATTCCGCGCCGCCAGATTTCGCGAAGCTCCACGCACTTTCCCACTGGCAGCGGGGGACGGCCCATAATTGAACCTCATGGGGCCCAAAAATGCGTTGTGTTAGACTAGATGATAAACGTATATTATGATAAAGGTAATATAGATGATAAGGTCCAAATGGGAGGTTATTTTGGGTGTTTTATGAAATATTGGGCAAAATTGGTAATGACAATATATCTAGCGACCACAGACGAGATACTGTTCACCATAGCGCCAAATGTCCTTGTCTGTCATTAAGTTGGGATGTCAGATGGATTCTGCAGGATGTCTCGAGTAATCACATGAATGTTTTGAAGGGTCGATGAGTTCATTTGGGCTGGTAACCTTAAAACAAAGTGACATGCCCGAACTACTTCATCACTGAGACAATGACCCAGGGCCGTACGCAGGATATTGGGGGGTGCGGGGACTTCGAAAAAGGACCTTTTTTCGAAAAAGTGGATCTTTTATTTACTAAAAGTGACCTAACCCCCTAAATGGTGGGGAACATTCATCACCAAAAAAGTGGACTTTCTTGTCAAAATGTCCTAAATTTGGAACCTTTGTATCAAAAAATTCAGCAAAAAAGTGGACCTTTTTGCCCTTTTTTGCGAATTTGGGGGGGTGCGACCGCACCCCGCAAAGCCCCCTGCATACGGGCCGCAATGGGGACAAGCAAATTGTGCTCGTCGCGTGGAAAAGGTTACACACACTAACTCCGTACAACAATAGTCGATGGAAAAACTGCAACTTTGAGCATGTTCTTTCAAATTTTAAACTCTCACAGAGGAAAAAATACAACAAATACCACGCTCAAAGTACAGGCTATATATATAACAAAGACCAATTTTCACATCTGGTGACCGGAAAAAATTTTTAGTTCGAATCGACAAAACTCACAGCATTAATTTTAAACGCCCAGCACAGGGATTCTGTAGCCAAAACATGGTAGTGGCAAGTTGATGTGAAAGTGTTGAGCGAGGAGTAAATTACCCCAATTTACTCTCAAATGCATTTACTTGGAGAAAACATACCAATATAACATTTCAAAAGAAAATTTCCATCACTTTCTTAATCAACTAGTGCATTTTAGACATTTAAAGCACTTTTCCAGTTGCCATGCAAGAAAGTAGTCCACCAAGATTTCTGATCCTCACGGCAGCGTTAGTGGTTGATACCCAGTAATATACACAATATGCACTTTTTAAACTCGTTAAAAATTGTCAAGGAATCTTGACTTAACTTGTTTGCAGATGTTTCAGTCAAAAATACCTTAAAAAGGTCCATATGATCAGAGCTGCTGCTTGCATGAGCCCTCAAATGCCTGTTGGTACAATTGAACATCCTGTACTGGCCATCACAGAGACCTGTGCAACGTAGAAGGGAAGAAAAACACACATAATACTTCATCTGTATGGAATAACTATGCATAAAATGTAAATAAAATGTAAATTAAACTTCAAGAGTCAGTCTGAATTGCATTTCTGTTTGTATATTCAGTAATACACAGGAAGATCATCCCCCCACACTCTTATGCAAACCCGTGATAGATATATTGATATTGCATGGGTTGAAAGTTTTGGGGTAACCGACACCTGTATATTATTTCATATTGCAGCTTTTACAGGGTCTCCTTTGTAAATGCTTAAATATCAATGATTTAAAATAATTATTACGCGTTCACAATATACAAGGAAGCTTCTCTCCATGTCCCAAACCTTTTTCTGTTAACACACTAAAGTCAGTCATGTTAACCTTAGCTGATTCCAGGCTGAGATGTGCTGGATTCACGCAAAGTATTTTGTGGCACCGGTTGATACATGCAGGCGCCGAAGTATATGAGTAGTTGGACAATGTCTTGCCATATATGAAAGGCGATGTGAGTATGCCGCACTCTGCGGAATCACCCGGAAGCCTGTAGGTCCAATAGCCGTGTGTTCTTCTAGCCCGCGTTGGTGGCATACGAGGTCCTCGCCATAGGCGACATGAGTCGTTTTGCACTTTTTGGACATGTTATGTATAGTTATTTGAAGATTTACAAACCACAGCTGATCTGAAGGGGTCTTCATTGAAGTCGTCTGTGAAAATGTTTTCAAAAAATCAACAATGCACGAATTAAGTAAAAATTAACTTGTGCATACCTCCACTTCCTTCTCTCTCCCTCGTCCTCCTCCTTCTTCTCCTCCCTATATTTAAATCACTGTTTCACAGGTGAACTAAATTACTATGATCCGTTACCTGCACTCACGTAAACACAAGCAATGCAATTACGCCACTCATGTCAACTAGAAAACGTAGGAAAATTGAAGATTTTTGCGACTTATGCATATGTTGCAATATACCAAAAGACGTGCAAATTTCTCGACTTCTGAGTCACTGACCTGGTGATTGTTGTTGTGCAAAATAGTACATTACGGGCTCTAAATACTATAAAAACAGTTGTTAGCAGAGCAGTTTTAGTCGTGTCCAATTTAACCAAAACTTTGGGGTTGAAAGGTCAAAAACGTTCCAAATCACATGCCGAGTCATATGACCACTATGTGTTTCTATAGGTTACACACCACTAACTCCCGTACACACAGTAGTTATGAAAAACTGCCAACTTTGAGCACATTTCTTTCACATTTCAAACTCTCACAGAGGAAATACAACAATACCACGCCAAAGTACAGGGCTAAAATCAACAAATGACCAAATTTTCACACAATGGTGACCGGAAAAAATTTTAGTTACGAATCGACAAACCCACAGCATATATTTGAACGCCCAGCACAGGATTCTGTAGCCAAAACTGGTTAGTGGGCAAATTGATGTGAAATTGTTGAGCGCGGAGTAAATTACCTCAAATTTACTGCTAAAATGCCATTTACTTGGAGAAAACATACCAGTCTAACATTTCAATCATGACAATTCCATCACTTTCTTAATATAACTAGTCCATTTCAGACATTTTAAAGCACTTTTTTTCAGATGCCATGCAAGAAAGTAGTCCACTCAAGTTTTTTGATCTCACGGCAGCTAGGTATGGTTGGGTATTTTTTGTTATAACCAAAAAAAGGATGAAATGGACTGATATCTCCATATGTCAGTGCATGAATGTTTGTGCTCACGCCAATGCACTTTATTTCTTCATTTGATAACATCAAGCTCCATGCAATCATTTATTACACCCTGTTCATCAATATCGGTACCATGTTGTACTAAATAAGCCAACACACCTATCAAAACAGTGTTACCATATAATTGCATGTAGACGGAGACCAGGCAGTTGTATGTCCATTCAAACACATCGTGGGATTCGTGCCGTTGAAATCCAATTTAGCATTCCCTGTATGCTACATACCCAATGTTGTGCCCGGTGACTGCATGCTCACCGCCGTGGTCTCATTCCATCAAACTGAATGGAATCAGACTAGCTAGGGTTAATTTATTTTAAAATTCTCACGATAGTATCATCCAATTTACCCTTCAAAGATCTTCAAACGTGGAATTACCTCAGCCATTCTCACTCCTAGTTTTAGCGGCGATGCGGCCGAAACTTTTGCAGAAGTTCGCGCCGATCAGCGAAAATGAAGCGTCCGATACAAATAGGGTAGTATTTAGGTAAATTATGCGGTGTTAGCCGTAAGATGTAATTGCCGTTTGTTTAGGCACTAAACGCCAATATCACAGTGTTTAGGAATTTTGACATGTTTAGATTGTTTAATAATGTTTTCATGCTAAGCACTATTTTACAGTGCGATTGCCGTAAGTGGTGTAGTTATTGCAACCATTCAAAGCTTGTCCTTTGCGTGACAGGAGTCTTTCTTGCAGTCGGCAACATAATACCCTAGGTAAGGTACTTGAGGTTCTCCCTCTGAGTTGAGTACCGTCTGTAGTGCAGATAGGCAGATAAGTTGATTCTCTTCCTCATTGCCAATCATGCTTCCCTCTGATTGGCATTTAGGTCGACTTGGTCTGCAGCATTCTCAAGTGATGTTAGTAGATCTTGTGCTCAAATATCAGATCCACTGTTAGAGTTAGATCGTCTGTGTAGTCAAGGTGTGTGAGATGCTGACTTGGTGACGTCCTTTGGGTTGATGGTGAGTCCCTTGTGGTCATGATGTCAAGACTCTGGTGAGTATGTTTTAATCAACCAAGATTACAAAGAGATATGGACCAAGAGTATCTCCTTAGATTGAGAGAAAGAGGAAATGGATATTTCCTCTTGGCATGGGCTACGGGCCTATCTAGGCCCGTAGGCAGTACCTTTGGAAAATATTGTGCCTTATTTTCTCTAACCATTCATCTCCTCACGCCATGTCTTTTTCAAAGAGAGTTCTTGTTTTTGCTCTGGTTTGGGGAACAATGTGTGGTTGGGACTCTTTATTTGATATCCTTTCCATGTTTAAGTTGAATCCTTCTCAATGTAGTCTTAGAATAAACTGCATGGCTTGGTAGGCTCGGAATGGCGTCACTGAATTAATTAAACTTCACTGGCAGACTTTGACAGATTGCGCAACCGATTATAATAAGATACTCAAGGGCTTTTTCTCTCGGCTTCAGGCAATTTTGTTGTACTTAAATGCATTATCGAGTTATGACATTGGTTGCACTTCCTCCGTACCAATAGCAACTGTAAAAAAAGGTAGTTAGGATTCTATCCTCGGGTATGTTATTAAGCTACTATTTATGTATTTTGCAAAAAATCGCCTATGTCTTTCTTTTTGAATTACAAAGTGCTTTTGGCGTGCATTGTGCTAATGGTGATTTTTTTTAGATCCATCCTAATTTGCACATTGGAACAGAAACTACTCGAAAAACGTACTCCTCGGGGATGTCTACAGAAAAAGTACATTTTGAGAACAATGTACTCGAGGTATTCGAAATGTACAAGTTCCTCGAGGAAAGTACTCTTACCAGGGCATGGCCATTTGAATGTGTCCTATGAAAAAAATTGTAATATTCTGTATATTTTTCATAAAAATTGTAAAGTAAATCAACTAAATTCTATGTATGTAGCACGATCGTGTACAAACCCTTCCCCCTCATAAGCATTTCTTGGCACAATTTTTAACTACTCATAAAAAAACATTTCCAATTGTTTCTAACAAGTACTATCGATATTAAATAATACGACCAACCGTCCTAAGATGTTGGTGATAGGTAGAAGCAGCAATCTGCCTCAGTCTGGGCTTGTCCTATAACTGTTGCTCTACTCCAATACTGACATTTTACTCTAATTGGGTATTGCAAACCAAATGCATGCCACCCCGGCCCATACTGGACTACCAATCGTAGGGAGTATGTTTAGTAAAGTACAGAAGGGTGGGGACTTTGTGGTTATTTATAAGGGGTACTGAATTTTCGCTTATTTACCCTCGTGAGATGAGCTTAAAACAACAATAAAAAACTAAAATAACGAAGAGATATCACCCTTAAAATATTACATTTATTAAAGATCACATTTTCCACAGAAATGAGTTTTTGAAATTAGAACAAGTGCAGTCATTTCACGACATTTCATTAACAACACCTTATATCTATAATTCCTCTTCCAGAATAAGCCTAATGTGCAAATTGTTGAAAAAGTTAAAAAAAAACTACGACAATGTAATCTGCTATTCAAATTTACTCTCCTAATTATTTTATATGACGTGGGTAAAATATGTTTATTGTAATATTTCTAGATTCATTGATCAACCACATGTCCAGTTCAAAGATAGACAAAGAAATATGGCAAAATGTTTTTCGGTTAAGATGGGACAGAGATTGATGATTTTGTCCTTAATCAGATCGACGTTGTCCGGGAGCTCTTTGAAGAAGCCTGTGAGTTTGCCGGGAGCCCGATAATTACTCAGTAAGTGACTTGTACTTCCTCGAGTACACTTGTTGCATACAAGCCAAGTCGATTGATGGCATGCAACACACGCACACACACATCCCTTAAATACATGTAGCTTACCGTCACTTTTCAAAACCCATACATTTCTGGAAATGCATGTTGCAAAACTACGCAGGTTTGTATTCTTTTTCTTTCTGACATCAAACAAATGGGTTCCCATTAATTTTAAGTCATTTATTTATTTTTTCTCATACGGTCGTAAGCTACATCTAATCGCTGCGAATTGTCGGTGTCTATTGTCAACTTCTATTATATTTATTAAAAATATTCGCCGGTGCGCAAGGCAAAAAACCATATTGGGTGTAAATACCAATAAATTAGGGTGCCCCAAAACAGAAATTAGAAAGCGATCCGATTTTAGATTGCATGAGGGAAACCGAGATTCTCAGAGAAAACTCAGGGACGCGTACGGTATGATTGCGAATTTGCGAACCAAATTCAATTCATGTCAACACTAACTCAACGGGAACGCAGCCAAGGCCGCGAGGGTGGCAGGAAGAGAACGCTTCGCCCTTCCTTTCTTTCAGTCTTGATGGACTGAAACCTTTATTGCAATCACCCTTATGTTGTGACGTAAAGTTACTTACAAATTAAGGTCAAAACTTATGGATGTCATAAGATGAATGATTTTTGCTTCCCATATTTCTCTCATGGCGATGCCATCTATGTGTCACGTATTCTGACATAAACGTATCTTTTGTCTGGATGATGTATTACTTTATTCTTTTAAAGGTGGGTTGTTGACTGAAAATTTCAAGGAAATAATTTTTTTTTACACACTACAGTGCACGGTGGAAACTTCCACCGAAAGCTATGACACTCGGCTACAGGTATGTTTTCCCACAATTTTGCTCTATCCCTTACGTCCTAGAGGTAAAAATGACAGAAACCTCACCTCAAAAAGGAGGTAGCGGTATTTTGGTTGCTAGATCTAGGAGCACTTCCCCGGTAAATCAGTTGAAAGTGTCAAAATGGCATAATAGGGGTTTAAGGGATCTAAGCATTTCATAACCCTAATAAATAACTTTTTTTTTAAATCATGTTCATCATGGGTGGTGAGGGAATGACTTTAAATGCCTCAGTGTGGGTCCTGAACTCTCTTAAGAGTCTATCATGTCCGTGATTACAAATCCTTTTTTCATAATGTACTTGGGGGCGTGGCCCACTGGTTAGGGACTCGACTTTCGGGCAGAAGATCCTCGGTTCGATCCCGGCCTGGCCACTTGATAGCCGTTTTTTTTTGTTTGTTTGTTTGTTTTTTGGTTTGTTTTTTGTTTGTTTTTTGTCCTTGTTTTGGCTTGTAGAACTAGAGGCAAGACAGCAAAGGTATCATCACCGGATCTTAGATGTCCCTTTAAATGTGTCCTGTTAACATCTGTATTTTCCTTTAAAAATGGTTAAATAAAAAGCTTAAAATAAGAAAATGGGCAAATTTCATATCAGGGGTATTTTAAAGATATGTTTTATGCACTTTATGTCCAGAAACATACATACATCATCTGTCATTTCTTTTCTGTACGTATAGCAATATCGCTTATTAACATACTCAAGTAGAGGGTTAGACTACAATTGTTGGTACACATTAACTTACAATATGTAGACCAGGAGTTCACAACATTTGAAATTACGAGCTCAAAATGTGAGGTTCGCAGTATCCCGATCAGAACTATTGTTGACTCAAATTATTTCCAGAATTAACCCAACCGAAAAATGTCTCGTTCTGTTTTTACAGAAACTTGCAACGGGAAGAAGTTAGAAAAACATTGTGCACAGCTAACTGAACGGCAATAGGGAAAACGCATGACAAGCGGAAGGGAGACATATCGACCCAAAAAAGTGGTTTGTCTTGGAAAACAATATACTCGGAACTTTGTGTTTCGCATCAAAGTAAGTTACTTACCGTTTTCACCTTCAAAATAATTTTGCAAATATAGAATGCATTGCACATAATTTTTAGATGGTAGAAAAATATCACGCCAAAGCAATTGGCTTTTGAAAATCTTAAAAGTTGATGACTCAAATAAATAATAATATAATAAATCTTATAAGTCCAAATCTTCAAGAGAACTCAGAGCGCCCTAACAGTCCCCACATACAAATCAAACACACATCTATGAGCCTGAAAGCTCGACAAAAAGTGAGTTTAAGCTGACGTTTGAATAACAGCAAATGACTTCATTGAAGGTTTAAGGTGCCTTCAACTTATGAATCAAAGAATAACAGCATTCATTTGAAGGTTTAGGGTGTCCTTAAAATTTTTTATAAATTCAAGTAAATAACAGCAAGTGAATCATTTGAAGGTTAGGGTGCCTTCAATATGTTTTATGAATTCAGTAATAACAGCAAGTTAATCCATTGGAAGGTTTAAGGTTTCCTTCAACATTTTATGAATTCAAGTAACTAACAGCAAAGTGACTTCATTTGAAGTTTTTAGGGTGCCTTCAACATGTTTTATGAATTCAAAGTTAATAACAGCAAGTGAATTCATTGGAAGGTTTAGGGTGCCTACAACATTTTATGAATTCAATCAAATACAGCAGTGAATTCATTTAAGGTTAGGGTGCCCTCAATATGTTTTATGAATGCAAGTAAATAACCCAGCAAGTTAATTCATTTGAAGTTTAGGGTGCCTCACATGTTTTATGAATTCAAGTAAAATGACAGCAAGTGAATTCGTTTGAAGTTTAGGGTGTCTTTTAAATGTTTTATGAATTCATTAAATGACCAGCAATTATTCATTTGAAGGTTTAGGGTGCCTTCAACATATTTTTATACTTCAAGTAAATAACAGCAAGTTATTCATTTGAAGTTTAGGAGCCCTTCAATATGTTTTTGTTATGATTCAATAAATCACATCAAGTTAATCATTTGAAGGTTTAGGGGTTTTTTTTTGTTTCAACATTTTATGAATTCAAGTAAATCAACAGCAAGTTTAATTCACTTGAAGGTTTTAGGTGCTTTCAACATGTTTTATGAATTCAGTAAATAACAGCAAGTGAATTCATTTGAAGTTTAGGGTGCCTTCAAAACTCAAACCCCGGTTTTACCGACCGCTTATGGCGGCTGAACCCTGTTTTATTGTTTTCTAATCAAAACGGATACAACCTGTAAAAGCTGGTGTAACTGGCGATTAAACGATTGTTTCATTTGGATGGACAAGGGCGAATAGTAATTTTGATCAGTTCCCACCACAGCGGTCCGGGGATCGGACGACACAGCGGGCGATGATCGGACGACGCTTATAACTAAAACCTGAAATCTCTGAATCGCGCGCGTAACGTATTTAAAATATTTCTAAAAAACGTTCGCACATGCAATAATGAGAGAACCTGAAGAAATCAACTCAATGCAGCTTCTTTTTAATGCACAAAAACAACACTCTACATGCAAAATTGACATTTCAGATATGAATTTGAGACCAAATCTTCATGGTTCATTCGTTTAGTAAGGAAGCATTTGAAGCATTCGGGGTCGGAAGCTTGGCGGATTTTATTCCTGTTCTTCGCTACATCCCAACGAGTGGAACTAGAAAGCTGAAGAAAATAATGGACGAGTTCTAAATTTCATGTACGCCGAAACTAAATCCCATCGGGATTCGTTTGACCCAGGTGTGGTGTACTAGGAATTCTTGTAAGTAGTTCTTCTTCTTCTTCATTGCCTTCATATTCTTGTTATTTGTCTTCCACTTGTATGTTTCTTCACTTCTGCCATCTTCTGTTCCAGATATTCAAATATATGCATGGTCATTTGAATTTTATATCACAAATGGTGTTGAAACTTTCTTGTTATAATTTAGTCAGTATTAGTTATTGGTCATACAAAGATGTACAATTTAGAAAGGAAATGATACAAAGAATGAAAAAAACAACGGGAACCATTTAAAAAATTCACATTTTTAAAGAACACACTACACATCCTCTTTTTTGGTATCACCGTAATTTAGTGTGATGAACACAGACAAGTAATTTGTTGATATGTAATCACCACCCCAGGATCAAATTAACCTTAGATACGGTTTTTTAATCTTTCAATTCAATTCAAATTTATTTTCATTCATACATAAAAATACATATAAACATATACACATACAATGAATGAGGAAAATGCTCAAAAGGCCTAAAAGGCCTGAAACGAGCATCACCTGAAATTAACATGTTGCCTACAAAACAAAGACACATACATCATGGTTAACACATACAAGCACAATACAATGTCAAACCAGGAGCCAGTTAATAAAAAAAATATGCAAAGAAAACATCAAATGCGATGCCACATAAAAATTGGTAGTCCGAAGGTAACGATCCAAACAATAACTAAACATAATTGACAAAGTTGATTTTTAATTTGTGATCTGAAGTTTTTAATCGATTTTGACATCCTTATAGTTTTGTTAATTGAATTCCATGTTTTCGGGCCTTCTACTCTTATTGATTTACTTGCAAAGGTAGTTTTTGTTCGACAGATCATGTAATTATCGGTAGGCTTATTTCTTGTCTGGTATCTATGTACTATTATCTGGCTATAAATAACCTTTGAAGGTTCTTACTTCAATGTCAAAGGTATCATAAACATTAAGTATCTTGTACTTCTTAAACATTAAGTACCTTGTACTTCTTTTAAAGTTTGGTTCTGAATTTAGAGTTACAGAAACTTTGAGTACTGGTGGCTTATGGTCGCCTAATGTATCAATGCTTACAGATATCTTACAATAAATGAAACAAAAATATAAAATGATTAAGGTCAAACCTTTTTGCAGATATGTCTACAGTTATTAGAGTTATATTAAATTAAAATCTTTTTTGTAAAGCTACAATATTACGAGTATTACTGGAACGTGCATCTCAAGGTTTGTTGTTTATAAAAAAACATTCTAATTGTTTTTCGACTCCTTTATGACCAAGACCTCTTTGACTAAATTATTAAAAAATCAACCATCAAACGTAATCAGAAATACATTATTGCGTCTAACAACATAACCTAAGTACTTTACGTCTATTTTATCGCAGGTATTTGCTGTTATAAGGCCATATTTTAAAATTATTGGATTTGGCTTCCATTTGAATTGAAGTATGACTTAATGTGACAAGTGCCATAAACTTGTTCATTGGATCCTATAGTATATCTAGTAACTCCATAGTTTGATAATATAGGGTTGAATAGATAATTATCATTTAGGGCGACGCCATCTTGGATTTCTCAAAATGCTCAAGGATGCCCAGGTGCCACCCGGCAGATTTTTATTCTACACACCCTAATCTATCATTTTCAGCAACAAATTGTGTCCATACTCAACTGTACGATCATATGAACGTGCTACCTGACTATCAGGATTTATTCAACTGAGTAAGCTGATCCGGGGCCGCGTGTATCCGCGATACGGACGCTCTAACATGGCCCACTTTTTTTAGACTGGAGGCGGATTGGGAACAGTCAGGGGTTTACACCCTAATCTTATTCGACACTGACTGCGATGCACATGTACAGGTGTGACTCTCTGTACACGGGACCGACGGCTTAAAGTCCCCTCCGAAGGAACGGATGCTTTCATGATTCATTTGCCCAATACCAAGTGAACCATGGAGGAGAGCAGTATTCTGCATTTAATCAATAGCAGATACAGATTTTTACAATCCAGATTGGCACCCGAATAAATCCCAGCAAGTGACCCCACCGGGGTTCGAACCAGGCAAGCAACCCTAACGCTAGGCCACGCTCTCCCACACCAGTGACTGATGTTCATTCATCTGAACAGTTGTATATATCTGGGTGTAACACCAACGGCTACTTCGTATCACCACATCACCATGCCTGATTTACCCGATGCCATGAAACCAAGCTGTGCCACTAAGTGCAAGCTTTTTTTTTTGAGATGTTGCTTGTGTTGTACGTGTTGCATCTTAAACCTAGGAACACAGTTATCACTAGTTATGTAGCAGCTGTGGAACGTATTGCAAGCTTTTACGGATCTGGAAAACAGTACATTACATACTATTTTTACAAACTTTATTTTTTGTTAATTTCATTACTCGTCATATAGGTTTATTAGATGCCAAGGTGCTGATTACGTACTGTAGGAAGGGCCATTATTATGGTTCTTGCCTTATAGAACCAAATAAATTGCAGAATCAGTACATGACATGACAAGTTGTATAAGCATCAATTGGTGGTCTCCATTTCAAAGACATGTCCATCCTCTCATCAAAGTCTCTCTCTCTCTCTCTCTCTCTCTCTCTCTCTCTCTCTCTCTCTCTCTTTCTCCGTCCGTCCCTCTCTCCACTCTATTCAAGTATTTTTTTTTAAATAATATATACTTTTGTCTTAACAGAAAACATCCGTGACATATATGATTCGTTGCTGTTGGCTCAAAAAGAAGCAAAAGACGAGGGAAACGAGATTGTGGACTCTCTTACAGATACTTACCTGGCACAAACATCAGTGATCTATGTGGATGGTAATGATTTATTAAAAACATAAATAGTCATGAACACGGATGTTTCGTAAGCTCATGCATAGTCCAGGTTGCTAAATTGTTTGATCAAAATGTCACTCATATGTAAGAATCGTTTATTGCTGTTATCCAACATAGAGAGTAAAGTTGTGATGCGTGATATCCCACTCCACAGCTGGAACACGTCGTGATCTCAGAGCAAACATGAATAGGCCCTTGTCTCCAGTTTTGGTCAAAATATTTCCAGGTGGCCAACAAATACATGTAGCTTTCCCCGGAGCTTTCCAAGTGGTCACAATGCGTTAATATTTTTTTTTTATTTACAACATCTTTACCCAGGGTAGCCCGATTCAGTCGAAACTGATCTAAGTATCAAAATTAGGTGAGGATTTTAAAACTATTTGTTCTTGTATATTTGTTTAAAAGTTTGCACATTTGCAGCATTTCGTATTTCAGTATCGAGATGGTTCCATAATAAAACACCACTGTACATGAAAGATGATTAAAGATTCAATATCACTACCATTGCAAGTAGGTGTTAGAGCTAACTGGCCAGCAAGCTGCTCGTCGAGTATTAACATCATGTGTAGCTGAAATATATTGAATTTTCTTGGCAAGATATTCTGGCGCTAGCCCATTAAGAGTTTTAAATAACATAAGAGCTTTAAATATTCATTTCTTATCTGCAGACGTTTCCCAACCAAGAACTTGAAACATAAACTCAGATGAAGTATAATAGTTAACACCCAAAATTATTCGAGCACATCTTTTATGAAGCACATTCAGTTTGGAGATATCATTAATAATTAAAACGTCCATACCAAAAACATTACAATAATTAAAAATAGGTTGCACCATGATTTTAAAAAATGTTGAGGGTGTTGATATCAAAAAAGGGTTTCAAACGCCTGATAAGGCTTATTTTACAGAAAATCTTTTGAACTACATTACTGACTTGATTATGCCACTTTAACTATTTCATGTCTATAGAACACCCACCTCAAACATTTAGTCTTTGTTCCCTTTTAAGATCTTCATTATTCATTTTTTTTTAATGAAAATCATTCTTGCACAACACATTTCCTCCCAATTACCATTGGTACCAATCACCATAAACATTAGTTATCTGTGTTTAAAAATAACTTATTTCTTTTTAACAAACACATATTTTCATTGATATCAACTTGGTTGAAATTTCCCTTACATCAATTACTACTCATAGAAAGTGTCGTATCATCTGCATAGATGAATATTTCCCATGTAAAGAAATTTTTGTCATACTATTTATGAACATATTAAAAAATAAGGGAAAAGTAATGACGACTGCGGCGCATCTAGTGAAATGCTACAAAGTCGTGATCTTTCAAGAGATAAAGCCCTTCATACGTGTGGGAAGGCAATGGGAATGTCATTTTAGAGATAAGACTTTGTCGTTCTGAAAAATAGTTCCGTCAGTCTACAGGTAGAAGGGAAAGAAACACACCAACGAAGTCCTAAGATCAACCAAATCCTAAATCCTAAAATCTGGCAAGTGGTTGGGTTGATTGTTACCATTTTTCTCGTCTCTCTCGCTCGCTCTCTCTCTCTCTCTCTCTCTCTCTCTCTCTCTCTCTCTCTCTCTCTCTCACTCAATGCAAATTATACCAAACCTTTTCATTAGGACTCCTACACCCGTTCTTTTAAATTTTGATTTTCAGCTGGAACAGATACAACTATCATTACACTCCATTGGACCTTAGCTCTTATGGCAGAGTATCCTGAGATACAACAGAAAGTTTTCAAGGAGGATGAAACGTCATAGGCGATGGGAGGCTTACTTATTGGAGGACCGATGGAAGTTTGCCGCCCCGTTTTATATGAGGAAACCATGTGGAAGTTATTGCGGTTCAGTTCTATTGTCCGGTTATGGTGTGCCGCATGCAACAACGTGTGACGTAATGCTTAGTAAGTGCCGTTTGAAAAAATAGTGCGCTCTCGAGATTGTCAGAAGAATAGATATTTTTTGACATGGTTCTAAAGCTTTTATATACATATAGACCTCACTTGAAATGATGAAGCTCAAATCACGCGCCCTTATTGGCGAAACGAAACGAGATCATAATAAAACGACTTCCGGGTCGTTTATTCAGCCAGACGACCGGAAATGGCGTTCGTTTTACACAAGAAAGCACACACCGAGGTTGATTCCCACGGTATCTATCTCCCGGTTTGACCGGTCTGTGACCCTTGTGGTTTTAATATCTTATATATTCATAATAGACCCATTTGGTTGAATTAAAATTACGGCAAACTTAAAATTACATATAAATTACCCTGGATTCTTTAGCCTGCTTATACCCTATCGGCTTTGAAAGTTTTATTTTTAATATGTAGTAAAAATTACCTGTAACTTCTCCAATACGCCTAGACTATCATAGAATAGCACATTGAATGAAATTTCTTGTTTTGTGCAAATGTGCCAGTGCCACTTGGCCAGTTCTAAGCGACTAAAAATCGATTGATATTGCGGGCAACGATTATCAATTGCTGCCAATTGCAATTGCAGACTTTTTTGTTTTTTTCGCAAAGACTAATATGTGCCTAAACGTAAAGGGAATGAACCTGTGTATACAGGAACCGTGGCCCGCTCTCTTTTGAGGCGATTGAGCCAGACTCCCCTGTATAATGTTTCTCTAATGTGGTCATACAGCGTGGCTGTTACTTCCCAACATAACATTGAATAATGCTGGTCTCATGAAATACGTGTCCTGTACTGAGTGTCCCTTCCGCCCATCTAGTCCATTGTGTTCTCCATTTAATGCCGTACGCAGCATTTGTTTTCCCCGCATTGTACCCAATGCATTGCTTCGTCTAATCCCAGGTCCTCGGGGGTATCCGTACAGTTGACCTGGTCGCTAGGACACTCTTCGCACTGGTAAAAAATGACAAGTGTCCCTGTAAAATAGACTTAGCTCAACTACGGCATTGGGTTTTTTGTCTCTAGCGATTAGTGATCAAAATTGGCGGTCGCTACTGGGGGCTACGCTGAATAGACGTCGCATATCAACAAAACAACTTCCTATCGACTTCTGCATCATGTGCTTTTTCCGTTAAAGGGACACAACGGAAATGGCATGAACAAATATACAGAAAAAAAATAAAAAAAATAAAAAATTAATAATTAATTATAAAAATTAATATTAATCCTTCCTTCTTTAGATGTACTAAAACGCCCATTTTCTTTTTGCCTATCAGTGAAGTTTGTCATTCCAAAGGATGCAATGGTTGTTGTCAATCACTACGCTTTGCACTTTGATGAAGAGATGTGGGATGAACCTTACAAAGTTCAAACCAGGTACCGAATGCCTGTACCATGATCTCATATCCATGAATGTCATCATGCCGATATGTTCCAAATCCGGCTAACTTGTATTGTTACTGGGAATGTACTCAAAATGTGCTCGAAATGAATTCTCGTGAAAAAAAAAAACCAAGTACAGTTGAATGTACTCTTTTTGGAAATTTCATAATTATACAGTTTGTATTCGATATTACTTTTGGTACTTTTCACCTTAAAATATTTGTGCTCGAATGTACTTTTTATCTAGATATTCTTGAGGTGCAAAAATTGGGAATAAAATCGTACGTTTCGAGTAATTCGATTAATTGTTTAAGTGAGTGACCCTTCAAGTACAATTGGTACACTTCAAGTACAATTGAGTACACTTCATGTACAGTACTCGGAATGTACTTTTTCTCTAGACATTCACGAGGTGTATATTCTTGTATATTTCGTGTACATTTGGAGTTATAATGCTATATAGTTGGAGTACATTCTATATACAGTGTTTATTGTGTAGAGAGTTTAACGTCGAGTAGAATGGCTGGAATTACTGAGGTGCAAGTAGTTACTTTACGAGTAACTATTTGGACGGTCAGTACATTTCAAGTGAGAGTAGAGTGCTATAACAAGTATATCTGACAAGTACAGTGTGCTGTCATGCTTACTTTGTTCTTTTTTCATGAACATTTGGAAACAGAAAAACTAATAAATACAAGGTTTATTATCTCAAATCGTGGCCTGTAGCGCCAACTGCTAGAGACTTTGCAATTTACTAATACTAGAAAGACACAATGCAACTTTTAGTAACAAGAGCCATATTGCATCATTAAACCCACCACGAAACAACCCGAATGGAAGTGCAAGCTTCATGGTCCTTTGCCCCATGATCAAATGATCCATGGAAAAAGTGGTATTCAGGTTTAATAATATCTGTATACATATTTAAATCCCAAATTAAGTTCCCAAATTAATTCCGGCAAAGTTTGGTCCCATGTGAAATTAGAACTGGGGGACCCTTTGCTCCAGGGTAAGCTTGCTAACCACTAGACCACCCGCACTGGTTATTGAATTTGGGATGCAGGACACCTGGACCCATTATTTAGTTGATCGGGAGTGAAGTACAGATACTTTTTACAGACATTAATTTTGTTTAAAATGAACAGGAAAGTAGTATACTTTAGGAATACATTATAGACAAGTGAACATTTTTTTTTTACAGAATTCCTAATATACATTTCGGAAACAAGAACACCAGTTACATTTCATTACATTTTGATTTCGATAATGCGTCGCAGTGTACTTCTTATGATACTAACATTTTTAAGATGAACAGAAAACACCATATTTTCTCGAAAGTGATCATTTTTAATTGATCTATTTACATGTGTGTTGTACATTTTCAGAGCAGTTCTCGGGACGGTAGGTCTGTTCGTCAAAAGTCCCAACAGTTCTTGCCTTTCTCTGCCGGAAGACGTCTGCCTTGGAGAGTCATTGGATAAAGCAGAACTTTCCTAATTTTCACGTGGTTCCTGCAGAATTACGAAATCGCGAAAGTTCCTGGAAAAGAAAAGAGAGTCTTTGTAGAATTAAATCGGGCAACGAGTTTCGTACGTGAAGTTGCTCCATAAAGGGGGTATGAAAAGAGACCGCTAAACCAGTCAGTAAAACCATCTTCCCTGATTAACGTTTGTACCCCCACTATAACGTGTTTAAACATAATATAAAACACAATTCCTATGTGTTATTTTTCTGTACTGAGGTTACTTTATGCGTTACCCACTTCACGTCCGCATTCTGTAATATAAAAGGAGTGACCAAGTCATTCCCAAAAAAGAGTGAAATTACATGATCTATTATTCAAAAAATAAACCTCACACCAAAAGAGTGACAAAACACTCTGAAAGAAGTGAACATTTGACTACGTAGGATTGCCTACAGTGTCACGTAAACAATCCTTACCAAAATAAAAGCCGTCTTACTGAGCGTAATTTCACGTGTTTGGAGTGATTTTCAACCTCTTTTGGATTGATTTTAGATATTGTACTCTTCTTGGAGAGCGTGAATGTCCACTCTTTTTCTTATAGGGAGCAGAGGACAATTCTTAAGCCTTAAATTTACTCTAAACATGGTAGTTCAGGAAACAGTAATCTCCACGTAAAATCGCATGCATTATGGACACATTTAGAAATGATACGTGAGCCGTGCTTAATCCGAGTAATTTCAGAGAGACTCGAGACGGGAGATTTAGATGTGGGACACGCTATGCGTAGCTTATTACTGTGCTGTATAGTTGCTTGATTTTCTAGAAAAAAATATATTTAACTAATTTGCCGAAAAGTCAAATTCGAATAAACAATATCTTGTAAGACTTGTGAAGTAATGATAATGGCAATGAATTTAAAAAGGTATATTAGGGAATGGGGATAGTGGGTAATCTCGCCTTGTGGTAACTATTTACGTCACGTAACTATATTCAGTATTGTGAATGAAATTGTTTCGTTGCCCTTCAATCGGCAAACACCCAACTTTGAAAATTTCAAAAGAATTTAATCTTCGAAGAATACCAACCATATTCAGCTGCGCTCGTCTAGATTCTGCTAGAATTCATGCATATAAGCCCCTTCCCACTTTATAATACAACCAAAAATATTATACGGCACGACGTGAAAGCTCTGAAATAAAGAGCTGAAATACAGTAGTGCTCGTTCACTGGTATCCACATGAACACAGTCCTTTGTGGCCCAGTGGTATCTCACGCCTAGAAAGCGAGAGGCTCCTTCCCCGACCGGTTCAAGACC
>JAMKCH010024611.1:0-39251 GCA_023653785.1 Ophioderma brevispina
CTCCAGGGTAAGAAGCTCATCTTGCCCCAGGTCATCGACTTTCACCCAAAAGCAACCACGTGGCCCACTTCCGCTCTTGCACACAAGGCGAATCGGCAAACATAATTATGACAACTGATATTTTCACAATGCACTAGGATTGATATAAGAAATTCGTGTTGACATAAACAGGTATGTTCTTTACACTAATTGGAATTCAATCTTCAGATCTATAATGGCTGTCAATGCTCATAAAATGCCACAATTTTAGTCAGGTGATGCAAGCGTAAAAATTGTTGTGGCCACTGACGACTCTTGGCATAGTCAACTGACACTCAATCAGTGTGTGCAAACATGACAGTGAAACCTTAACAACTATGGTATCGTTATGTTATCGTTTATGTCAACACGAATTTCTAGAAAATCTAGTAAAAATTGTTATTTGTATGTCGTTCAGCATATTTTGTACCAAATTTGAACCTACATGGATGAACCCACCAGTTTTTGAATTATAATTTTCGCTTTCCTTTTATTATGTTTGTCTGTGCATGTTCCATCCCACTTTTAACTCGCCTTGCAAGAGACTCGCTGGCCGGGTATCTCTTTGTCCTAGGCTTTTATCCTGCCAGTTGTCATTTTAGTGTTTGTACAATATGTAATTTTAATCTTTTATATATTAAATGTTGATTATATGTTAAAAATATGTTGTGAATAAACTAGCTGATCTAATAAAAAAAAATAATTGTGTCTTGGGGACAATTATGTCTGATTGTGACTGGTAGTGGTTTGGGTTGCATCTTTCTGTAATAAACGGTGCATAGAAATTTGGGCCATCTTATGTTCCTATTTCTATAAAAGAATTTCGATGGGTTTGTTTAATTCCATAATCCCAATATCAAAAAAGTCTGACTAAAAAAGAGAGGTAAAAGGGTCCCCATTTAAAGACACTATCAGTGATTTATCAGAAAAGGTCAAATCATTTGAAATTTGCAGGAATAGCTTAAAAGTGAAGGATAAGTCTGTAGAATTCTCATAAGTTACTTTTTCCAGCTGTAGAATTGCCAGAAAAGGAAGAAAATGGCAGTTTTCCAAGATACGATTCTTTATTCAATAACGTGTTGTATTAAGTGTCCGAACGGACAGTAATGACTAAAATTTCTAATTTTGTCCATATGACGTTGCTTCTGGTCTTATCATTTGCAGGGCTTGTTAGGATACTCGTACTTGTTACATACATACAAAAATCTGATTTTTGATTTTTTTCGATTTTCTGATCTAGCAAATCACTGATAGTGCCTTTAAATGTTTAGCGAATTTCTAAATGTTTAAACTGCCTTCCGACTAGTTAAACGTTTAATACTGACAGCCCTACTATCATCTGACCACATCTGTACATATTCAATGGCTACAACTTAAGAATGTTGGTTCTTGAATTTTTAATCTTATGGTCTGAAATACGCAGATACCTTCATATGCCAGTGTTCCAAAGCAAGCTGTCAGGAGATTGGTTGACTCTCATTCGCTCATCAATATAAAGATGGAATTTAGGCTCAGGGCAAAATATTCCTTTATGCACATGTGTCGATTTTCGACCTAGGTTTACTCTGCCAAAAGTTCACAAATGCTGCAGGTGTTTAAATGAAACAAAACAGTTTTCGAGCGTAAATTTGCTGTAGAATCCAAATCTGAAGAGAAGTAAAACATGCAAAATGTTGGATTGCGTTCCGAGATGAAGGATATCGCATTTTGGGGGGTATTGCGCAATGCCAAGTCCCATAGAAACTATGGATTTTGCTGATAATGATTTGCTTTATAAAAAAAAAAATTCTCAAATATTTGCAGTTTGACAAAATTTAATATAATCTTGGGGGATGGGAATGTGTCTTGGGCATAATCGATTTAAGTTTCAACGATTGTCACCTTTTGTGAATTTTTCACGGGTTCTCGAAGTGCCGCTTTTTAGGTAAAATTTGGATCCCACAAATTGATTAAAAAAAAAAATTCTAAATTTAAGACAAGGTAATACAAAGTAATACCCATAACTATGTAGGAAATGTGTTTGGGTATAATCGATTAAATTCAAAGCTTAGCTCTTTTGGTTTTTTCGTAGTTCCAATTATTGAACAACAATATTTTTTTAGCACTGGCAAAAATCAAGGGGTAGGGGAAACATTTTTGTTTTTGGAATTTCCTATATTGAAATGAAGCAAGTTACAAATCATTGAAGCTATTAAATTTGCATAAACCTGACAGGTAACCCATCACTGTAGACCCTTCATTTCCAGAGATGTGATTGTGCAAAGCGATTTTTGTTCGAAAGTGATAAATTTTGAATGTCGTTTGTCAAGGGACATGTCAATTTGAAGGTTCTGTGTTGATCAAACTATAGAAAAATTGATATAAACAAATACATGTGAATCCCTAAGTTGTACCTTTAAATGATATCTGAAACCTATAAAGGTCCTATAGATGTATATTAGACTCTGTGAAGTATTCAAAGTGGTAGGTGAAAATTTGTCACCCGAAAAGTGCCGATTTTCGGACAAAAATGGCCACAAACCAATCAATATTTGTAGCAAAATGGTGCATGGTACAGGGTTTTTGATTTAACAAGTTCATAATCTACGAACATTTACCCTAGAAAGTAACATCTTAAAAATTAAACATGGTTATTTTGCTCAGATATGAATTCTTTCACACTTTGGCCTAAGACCCAAGTCAATTCTGAAACCATGTCTTAAAAAGAATCAAAAAATATTTTTAAAAAGTATGTTGCCCCATACATGACCACCCCCTACAAAAAACCTTCGCTCACCAACCTTTTGCAAAGTTCAAGAAAAACAAATAACACTCAGAAGAGAAAAAAAATGAGACATTTTAACTATTATTTTTTGACAATTCGTAAATTCATGGATTTTGTGTGATGATTTTAATAGAACGCTGGTAGAACTAACTTTAACACAGGAAAAAAGTAGGTCTGGCCAACCTATTGATCATATTTATGGTCGGTTATGGAAACAATATTCTTTTATAGGGGCTTGCTTTACTTGGAGTCAGAAACTTGTCTTTGCTTTATGGATCCAGTTGCCTTCCATGGCAACTTCTCTATCTCTTGAAAGGAAGACAATTTTCTTGAAGAGATGCAACATAGAAAACAGAAGAGCAACCATTGTGAGAATTGGTGAAACATATCTAACAAAATAAGTTTGACTGAGTTGAAATCACAGTGGTCTGTACTGAGGGTCAATTAGTACATGCAGAGGCATCCAAACATCTTCGACTGCCAGCAGTAGTCTTGAGATGCCAAACAGAGGCATTACCTGCCGCCTGATGTCCATAGCCTAACACCTCATAAATAATATTGTTATCGATTACAAGATTTTTGGTTTGTTTTGGCAACAGCTTGCTTTGAAATATCTGCTTCACTTCTAACTTGTATTTTGCGGAGTTAGTAACCAAGTGTACGAAATATACAAGCTATCAGACTTTACTAGGTTGCTGATGGAACAACCCTTACACACACAGTAATACACGAATATGCTGGTATAAACTAGTAAACTTTTAATACTCATTGCCTTTGTGATTGTAGGGTCATCGATTCAATCAAGAAGTCACAAGTGTGTCAGAAATTTCTGCTTTTAGTGATTATACTATGATCTATATAGATGCAAATGCCTGCTGTGCGTACTATAGGTTAAAAAACTTTTAGTGTATGTTTCTAGAACGTTGTAACATCCTCGGGTTTGGTCACTACCATAAGAGTTACTTTATTTAGCTTAATGATTCATACCCTACTTGGGCGTACATTTACGTCCTCAGGATGTGAAGTAATATAATTGTTGTTCCAAGGAAATATGCAAAAACAAGACTCCACCACATGATTGCTAATATAAACCAATATACAAGAGATATTCATCCTGAAATTTCTTTTTCAAATTAAGCCAATCACAGTTGTGTGTTATGGTAGTATTGTTTCAAATAAATGATTTATCCCAACTCCATAAAATGCAACTCTCTTCGCTCTCTCATATCTGTCAAAGAAAAAAAACATCCAAAAATTCATTCATGCATGTTAGAAACATTAATTGTGGTCAAAAAGTCTTAAAGTGTACAAATCTGGTTGCAGTGCTGCTGAACCAATTTCTATTTTGATTCTATTCTATATCACAAGGGGTAAATTTAAGCCATCAACCTGATAATAAAAACAGAGGTGGTTGCAACCACTAGAGTGTCACCTGCCGTTTGCAATATCAGCGCACATGACCTGTGGACTTAGATATGACTTGGTATGGGACCTTTGACCTAAGCAAAATGAAGTTGTCATAGTTGACGATTCAAGTTTGTACCGCATCCACTAGTAACAAGTAGCTATAAGTTATAGCTAGTCTAATCTGCAAAATTGAGTGCAGACTGTAACGTACCATATGCCAGGATTTCATAATCCATGTGAGCTGAAGTCGCTGTATTATTCTACTGTCATCTGTGAAGCCAAAAGCGCTGGGAATCAAAATAGGATTCCAACTTGTGGACAGATAGAAATCGTGGTGATTATCTTGGAATTGATATACTTGTGGAATATTAGGTGGCGTTGAGGGACTTACCTTGTCGTCTTGAACTGCTGGACAAATGTTACCTTCAGGACTGAGAAGATGACCAGGAATTTAACTGAGGGTTTGTAAGTGTGACTTTGCATGCTGTCATTTTGGAGTCTCCGATGTGAGGATATATCATCGTCGAACGGAACTGCTTTCAACACAGGACACTCGTTAATATAATTCTAAAATTATGTTGTAACTTTAATGTAATTTTGTTTTTGGACATACCAAATTTGGAACCAAACCAATTAAAAATACATAAATCTGTTTTATTATATAAAATTCAGATCATTTGTGCACAAGGCTCATTTATTTGTGTTTGTAGGTATTTCTGACCTTTGATGTCCACGAGACACATAACAGAATAATATAGGCGGGAGATTCTCACACCACAATAATGATATAAAATGGATTGATTAAGCCCAAATTAATTCGTCAAGCTATAAGTTGCAAAAATAATGGGCGAGATGCAGTCGAGCCCAATATTTTAAAAATATAGCGAGACCAAATGATTATATTTATATCCTTCCGAGTGGTGCAAAGAAATCTTTGTATTGTACAGTTATGGTAAAAGTCCCGGATGCAATTTACCATTTCTGTTTAATATTGTATCGCATCCGGGAATTTTATGAGAACCATTAAAACCATCTATCGTTGACAGTTGGGATCATTACAACATGTAGGGTTTAGTTTGAGTCAGCCTGATGTTTAAATATAATAATAATATTGAATGGCCTTTTTTTCGTATGATACAAGAATATATTGCACTCGCTAAAAAATATTGTACTCGTCTTCGCCTCGTACAATATTTCCAGCTCCGTGCCGATATATTCTTGCTTCATACTCAAAGCCATCAATATTATATCAATATTGGGCGTAAAATCATCCAATTTTATCATTATTATTTTTTTTATTTTTTTTATTTTCAACATTAAACTCCTCAAAACATGATAATGGTGGCAAACTGGAATTGAGGTGTCCATACATGAATAATCATATGAAAAGGTTAACTGAAACTCCTTAACACACACACACACATAACACAACATGTACACAACACACATTAACACACACAGCAAAACCCACAATGACTACAGAATTGGATTAAAATGTGCCTCCTTGCAGGTGACACACTAAAAATACAGTGTGCCCCGGAATGCTTGTGTCGCCTGCCATTGCGGTGCCAATGGGAGTTGCAGGGGTCATCAAAGTACTTTGTTTACATACATGAAACCTTGGATATTGTTCTTTTTTTTTTTCTGACCAAGTATGAAGTTAATTAGTATGTGTATTGAGCAAATTACCAATAGTTATCCTTGTTTACAGCCCAAACTTAAGCAAAGTCCAACCCTTGAACAGTCTCTCTGGAGTTCAGAAGCGTCGATTGTGGAAAGAAAGATTGCATAACCAATAAAATCTATTGGTATTGAACCTGCTGAGCATCCTTCCACCTGGAGCTGACTCCTCAGGGCCTGAAATGGGCGATGCCTAAACAGGATGATAACACCAGAATGCCGATCTAAGGTTTCCTGCCAGAAGTGGGGGATACCTGGAAGCAATCAGGACACTACCTGTGGTTGGGGAAACAGCCCACAGGACAATGGAAATCTCTTGGTCGCAACAATGCACAGTCAAGGACTTGCGGAATGCAGTGAAGCAGCCAGACGCGTGCCATCTCTGACTGGATCATATGAGAACCACAGTTTGGACACGATAAGAAGAAGACACAGCTCACAGCCAGCAGCGCAGGCCACAGTGGAAAAAAGCTATCCCCACTGTGTATTCCTGCTAAAGTCAGGCAACACAAAAACTATGCTGTAGTCTAATTCACAGGACGTTTGGGCTGCTAACCTTGCAACAACCCTCTAGCAATTTGGATCATAAAAAATGTTTTGTGATTGGCTGAACGGACACATATGAAAATCAGGGTTTGTGCCCATGCATGGTTGAATGAACAGATGGTGGCAAATTTTTGCCAACTCTTATTGTTATCAGACCTATAATTCTTTTCACTGTTATCACCACAAAAAAACTTTGTGGTACATAGAAGGCTCAACTGTTTTTAAGGATGGTCCCATATCGGTAGCTGAAAAGACACTAAATAAGGTTAAAATTCCTTTCATTCAAAACCAATAGTTGGTGGTCCTAATAAAAAACCAATGAAAGAAATCGTTTAGGACGCTTCCCTGTGTTTGGCTTACATTCCCAGTTCTGGGGCATACACAAAAATTCACAAAATACAGGGTTGGTTTTCATTATTTTACATTTTTTTTTCTTCTCACACAATCCTACATCTTATTTTAATTTCTTTTGCAGCTTATGAAGGGAGTGCCGCTACTGAGAACGACCATTTGACACACTTTTTTCTGGACACATTAAGAAGTTCGGATGGTGTGTCAGATGGGTACAGGTTTCAAGAAACTACGCTTATGAAAGCAGGTGTACTCTTACTAAATTCCCTTGCTGTGTTGGGCATCGTGGAAATACCCTTTAACTCATGATACTGACATTGTTCTCCAAAATGATGATGTTAACCCATTTTGGAAAAACTAGAATTCATGGTTATTGGCTTTTGACACTCGCTATATTCAAAGAATATAAGTGTGGGCACTCCCATAAAAAAATGAACATTTTAGTGAAGCTACATACAAACACATACTACACACGCCCACAATGGATTGCAAAGAAGTGGTCCTGACAGTTATGCTGGCGGCCCACAAAAAATGGCATATATTGAGTTATGGATACTTCCATGATTCTGCAGCAAGAAAGAAAACGTTGTAAGAGTACACTTGCTTTCACAATCTGCAGAAAAAAATGAACATAGGATGTAGGGTTACAGGAAAAATTAATTTTTTTTTTGTGATTTTTGAAAACAGAGAGGCCAGAGAGCTGAAACCTGCCAGAAATGTATTTATATAATATCAAAAAATTAAAAATATTTTTAGTTTTTTTTTTTTCAAATTGTTTTGATGCGACCATTATATTGGGAAATATCATCTTCAGACCTATTAATTAAAGTAACTCCTGAGTACCCATGAGAACCACATTAAATATAAACATATGTTAAATAGAATGGCAAATCTAAATTCTGCTTCTCACTCAACCAGCCTGTATTAGGTTATCATTTGTTTGCTGGGCACAAGCCAGCAGATGGCCAGTAACGTTATGTAGTATATTGATATACCTGATTTGAGGAAGACATGTTTTCCATTGCATAGTGGTTGTCATTAAGTTTGGCTTCACTATCACACAAACGCTGAGTTTGGACCTGTCAAGAGATGAGAAGGAAATAAATAAACCTCATTATACCACTGGAACTTTCAAAATCCTTTGAATACATATAGGTGTAGCTTGAAACATTGTTCATCAAACGTCAGTCTGAAGTGTGAAACTTTGACTCGTTGCATGATTAGGTTGTGTGTGACATACGGTTTTGGTGACAGTAGGAAAGCAACCATGAGCACTATAATTTGTGCCGTTATTTCAGAATGAGATCGACTGCATCTCGGTTTATAACACCCCTATAACAGTGGCACCTGCAGTAACAACTATGAATGTTATTAATGTAAAGTGCAGTTGCAAAACTTCTTCTGTTATCAACCTTTTTAAAGCAAATATCAATAAAATGACAATTTCATTGACTTCATTTCAATATGTTATTCAGAGTGTATTTACTGTGTATATTCAAACTGAAAATGTCTTAACCCTCGTCCAACCAAGGGTTTTTGTACTACGTTCACGACCAAGGGGGGTGTCCTGATTTTTCGTAATTAAACGAAAAACATCATCTTGTTTGGTATCAGTGTGTAGCTACATATGTCCTTTCTTCAAATCAAGTACAAACATATCAAGTTTTAACAACATGACGTCATAGTGACGTCATAACTGAGAGCTTATTTTTATGCAAATTTGTAAGCAAATCGCCAAAATCAAGGGTTTTTCGACCATTTTTGCCATTTATGCAAGCAAAATTGGTATTTGGCAATAATGGGTGCCAAAGTAAGCATACACATGTTATTACTCTAAATAATAAGAAAAAATACAAGTATTTGCTTACAGTAGCATTATACTTACATAAAGTACCATTTTTTGGCATTTTACACAGTAAAGTATAGGAAGGTGGCAACCATCCCCCCACCTTCCGACTTTGGCGGGACGTCCTGACCCCCATGAAGGTGGTACCTTCAATTTTTTTTCGCTAAAATGACCGCAAAGGATGAACTTACAATTACATAAAAGCCTTAGATCGTATTCGTCTGCGTTTTTGTGCGACAGGGATCATCTGTTGGGGGGTTGGTAACCCCCCCCCTTGGTTGGACAAGGGTTAATCTAGAAATCATGTTGCATATATGCCTACATGTATGTATGTTTCCCAAAGACCTTATAGTAGAGAAGACGATTTGACATTTTTACTTGTAACCAAGTTTGAGGTGCCCTAAGTACTAAGATGAGTATCTGCACTTCATTATCATGGTTTTGAATACCACCTTATTTAGTTCACCACATCTATATCTCATATTTGTATTTGTTTTAAATTTATGAATCGAACGAAACCAACAACTGGCAAAATCCACAATCTGCTAAGTTTCCATGCATTAGGCATATCAGAATCATTTTAGCAGTTTTGGTTTTCAAAAATGCATATTTTTACAGAAATTATTGCATAAAAATTTACCAAAATCAAACATCACCATGTCATGTGCCGGGTAAAGAACAAGGCAAGATGTTTTAGTTTAGTCCCTTACACAAATATGCAAGATACACTAACAGTGATGATAAAGCACAAGATCATTAATCTTGTTGGATTGATGTTGAGACCAGTGTTGAGATTTTTCAGTTACTTTCCTGGCCTATATTAACACAGTCCAGTCATTTGCCTTCTTGGTTTATACGGTTTTGGTGTTCATCTTAGTTGTGATGCATGGTGCCCTCTATTGCTAAACCCAAACAAATGAATCCAATTAATCTGATCATTTGTGGGCCTCATCACCACGACTTACCAAAAAAAGTTCAGCTATTTACATCATCTAATCCATTGGCCTATTAAGAATTTGTATATGTGCCTAATCTGACATATAGATTGCATCTTCTGTGCAAGAAAATAACCTTGTTTTGAGGATATCAGAGCTGCCAACATTAAGATTTTGGAATCAGGGCAATTTGATTTGGAATCAGGGAGATTTTAAAAAAAGTAGACAAGCGTTCATATTGTAATAGCTACAATCCCGGTCAAAATTAGTTGGAACACCTGTGGTAATTTCCTAATGCAATGAAGGCCTAAAATTTCAACAATAGAGATCGCACTGAAAGTACTAATTTTATTGCGAAGCTTGAAACCAAAACCAACCTGACCATCCTGCCCACCAAAAAATTTTCAAGTTGGGGGTAAAAGTGCAAAATAAAGTGACATGTTTCAACATTGATTAGGGGGAGTGGGTTGACAGTTTAGACAAAAGGCTTTAAAGTGTTCCAACAATTTTGGCCGAAATTGTATATGTCCTCAAGGGAGATCCAACCCATGGATTGATAGCCTCAAAGACCCCATTTACGAAAACGTCAGTCGCAACTTGTCCATTGTATTTTTTTTAGGTGGAAGCAAAAGTCAACTTTAAAGGCTCATAACTTAAAACGAGGGCCACCCACACACCTATGAAATGTACCATGAGATAGAGCTCTTTAAAATAAAGGTTTCCTAAAAAAATTGAGGTAGAACATAATTTATACAAAGAAAATGGGGAAGCTAAGGCAGATACAGTACAAATTTTAAAAATATGATGCAATGATGACAATGCACTGTTGTATGAGTACCATGACTAACCAAAAGCTAACAGTAAACTAAAGCACTATAACATGAGAATATGCTAACGGTCGTGGATAGAATATATGATTAAAATCATACGCTAAATACGTTAGGTGGTGTACGTGAATACAAATGCACTGGTAGCATATGGAAACAATGTTTAATAAGGTATCAAAAAGAGATTTTGTAAAAATAAAACATGAGAAGGTACATCGTGATGAATGCATAAACCAGACTCAGGCATGAGCATGAACTTCAGAAAAAAAAACTGAAAGCGGGAATAAAACTGAAAAAGGTGAGAATGAAAATCCAGCAGAAATACCCCAAATCGGGCTGAAAATAAATCAAACGCGTAATTCGGGCCAATAAAAAAAACTGAATTCAGTTTTTTAACTGAAGATTCTCATGCAGGCAGAATGAATATGTGATAATGGTACAAATGATATTATGGAGCCTAAAAGTAAGATGTATGTGTGTTTTTGTCTTTTTGTATTGGTTGTATTTGTGGTGTGAGGGTAGGTGTGGGTATGTTTGTTGATACAAAGCAATTCTAAACCAATTTGTCATGAGAAGTCACATTGAAAATACAGACTATAGGTCGGATATACCAAAAATAAAAGACAACCAAAAGCCATATTATTGTGCGCTAAAAGGGGTATAGGGTGTGCGGTGCTGTGTGTGTGATGTGTGTGTGTGTGTGTGTGTGTGGTGTGTGTGTGTGTGTGTGGTGTGTGTGTGTGTGTGTGTGAGGGTGTGTGTGTGTGTGGGTGGGTGCGGTGTTTTAAATAGGGAGAAATTATAAACTACGTCATAACAATAGTACAGCTGGGGAATATATAACGAAATTGCGAACGATTGAACGAAAAGGCGATAACGCATAATAATAAGCTAATCATAGTCAACAGTAACAATAACAGCACGCAGTGTGTTATGAAATAGCTCAGGGAAGGTACACTATACACTGATGGCATATATATAGAAACCATATCTTTAAGGAAACTAAAATTAACCTTTTACAATAATGGAATAGCACAATGAAATTATAAAACTATGAAGATTGAATTAACCAAGGAACGATAATATGGTGTATGAAAAAAATCTTAAGTATAACCCTGAATGCAGAGGAATATGACAACAACACGTTTTATGCTATGTTCATCACCAGATGGGTAAGTCTCTGCACACCGCGAACTGATGCAGAAAAACGCAGACACAAGTGCAAAGAACACCACCGTCAATGATAACAAATATACTGAAATTCTGTAGGTTAAAATTACTTTAAACTTAAGGCATAAGTATGCATAAACCGAATATTACCAATCTTCGTCCTAAAGTATGGTAACAAACCAAAGAATACCGGATAAGAGTTTCAAATTGTTGAAGTCATCCTATTTCACACTTTATTTTGTATAATATAATGAAATAAGAAGGTAATTGTAGATTTGAATGAAATTTCAAAATGGCCATATTGGCTGGCCATCTTGGACCTAATGCAAGAAATATTAATTATATAACTCATCCATAGATTCTAGTCATTTGATTGGTAAGATTATATCACATGGACCATTCATCTTTTTACCATCACTTCATCCGTGTTGATGGTATAAACTATCACTATTATCCGTTTGATAGTAAACCGTCTCTTAACTCAATTCCAGCACTAATGTTGTTCCTCTGTGTTTAGTAATCCAAATTGGCCTGCTGTAGAGATAATATGCAAATACTAGACTCGCGCCTTTTTCATAGATATAAAAATTACGTAACTCAAACTGTGACATCTAGCTGAATGGCGATGAGATTTCGAAGCCGTCCCATCGCAGTCTGAGCAGACAAATTTTGTAATCATGGTGGCCGTATTGATTCACCTTGGTCAAAGATCAGGATTTATTGGCTTTAATTGATGGTGTGGACAGCAAAAATATGAAGTGCCAGATCAAGTACGCCATTAAGATACTTGCACAATATGCAGAAACAAGAGGCGGAAGTGATCTTGCCACGGTTGAAGCGATGGAAGTTGCTGAGCTCGATGCGTTCCTCAGTAAATTTTACCTGGCGCTGCGGAAAGAAGACGGTACCTTGTATACAAAATAATCCATGCAAGGGATACGCTATTCCCTACAGCGGCACTTTCAAGCTCTTCACGGATGGGATGTAGTCAAGGACATTGGATTTAAAGAGAGCAACAAGAGTTTCAAAGCTATGCTAGTTAAGCTGAAGGAAGAACGCTTAGGCTAAGTGAAGCATAAAGCAACAATTCCACAGACGGATTTCACAAAGATGCAAGCTTCAGGATCACTGGACTTGAGCACACCAAGAGGTTTTTGTTGATATTTTGATTTTCTTGTGCAACCGTGGTCAGGAAAATCTTCATTCCATGAA
Source organism: Ophioderma brevispina (assembly GCA_023653785.1). Classification (NCBI taxonomy): domain Eukaryota; kingdom Metazoa; phylum Echinodermata; class Ophiuroidea; order Amphilepidida; family Ophiodermatidae; genus Ophioderma; species Ophioderma brevispina. The sequence continues at coordinate 12,757 of JAMKCH010024611.1, forward strand.
ACCATCTGATTTTCGACTTGAGACAGATGATGAAGGCCTTAGAGCAATAACACGCTGAGATCAGTTGACCAAAAATAACAGAGAAAATGCAGATGAGATCACCGGTGGTATGATGTATGAAATTCCAGGGGACGAACGGTGTCCAGTTAAATCGTTCCCGGAATACACTTCCAAACTACATCCAGACTGTCCTGCTTTCTGGCAAAAACCAAAGCAAAGAGTACCTGAAAATCCACAAGAGCCATGGTACTGTAATGCTCCCGTAGGGATAAATACCCTGAATATAAAAAGATGAAGGAAATATCAAAAGAAGCCGGTTGTTCTAAAATCTATACAACCATATCTTAGAGCCACATGCGTCACTGTTCTTGATCGTATCGTAGTGGCTTTGAAAACAGAGATATCATGACTATAAGTGGGCATCACAGTGAACAATCAATAAAGCACTACCGCCGAACAAGCGACAGCAAGAAATGCGAGATGAGTGCAGGAATGGCACGGAAGGTAATACATAAACGCGCAACAAAACCAAGCAGTAGTACTATACTGACAGTAGTAATTCTGCCCCTGTGGACCAACCCACAACTTTCCTCTCCACGATAGGCCTAGTACTAGTACTGTCATGACTGTGTCTCGCCATACTCCATCACAGTAACCGAGCCGAGCCTAGCCATGCTAGCCAGTCATGCCAGTCTAGGCCTACACTCACGCTAAATCGGCCTGTCATGGGTGCTATGGATCTTGTGCCAAGTTGTGTGCAGTCTGAGCCTGCAGATCTGTGTGTGCTGATGGATTCGCAAGAGAATCACGTTCTACAAGACATCAACATTAGCAATGCATTTAGTCATCAGACTCAGACTTTAAATTTCTTTGGGTGTACTGTCAAATTCTACAACCATGACAGTACCCACGGCCACGGCCATCAGCAGTAAAACTTAAAAATATCATGAACTCTGATGTAAATATGTTCAACTTTACCTTGAAATTTTACTTTTGAATTGTTCAACGTTTGACTCTGGAGCATTTTGGATTTAAAGTTTTCAACTTGAATGTCTTCATTTTGAATTACTGTGCTGGATTATAATATTTTGAATATTTAATCGAGGATTAATATAGGACTGGGACTTTCGGGTGGGCACTCGGGTACCTGCCCAACCTTGAATTACCCAGGTTTGAATTCCAGTCACGGTTACCTGAATGTCAAGTTTCAAAAGTTCAAATCTCTTAATTTTTACAATGGCCTATAAATACAATCTGCTACCTGCAGCCACATGGCCTAGGGGGTATATTGAGTCCATCTCACAATGCACCAGTTTTGGGAAATTTCACCTCAATAAGGTATGTGAACCCACAAAAGTCTATTTTTAACACATACAAACCCTCACTTTTACACTCATTTTAACCCACAAAGCATAAGTACTTAGTTAATTTTTAGCATGATCATGAAATAGCTTGTGGTTCTTAAAGTAAACACTTTTTATCCTGAAGTAATTACATATGTTTTGTCTCTTACAATATTATAAGCATGCTGCATGTATTATGGGATGGTTTAAAAACCCTGCACATATGGGCCACAGTCCAGAATGGACATAGTGAGGACGAATTATCCATGACCTTTCAAAGTTCAGAAAACTCTACCCCACTCTCTACATTTACCTTTGGGAGTGTGTTATAAGGGTGAAGGGGGGGGGGCTTGTGGGGGCTACAAGCCCCCTCAAAGTTCTCAGAAAAAAAGAGGAAGAAAGAAAGAGGAAGGGAGAAGAAAAAAGAGAAAAGCAGAAGGAGAAAAGAAGAAAAGAAGAAAAAGAGAGGAAAAGAGAAGGGAGAAAAAGAACAAGGAGAAAAGCAGCGAGGACTCGTTTCACGGTTCACGCTCGTACACGATCTGTAAGTGTTGATGCGCTGGCAGCTGTATGGACTGAGGAGAGAGAGAGAGAAAGAGATTCGTTTCATGGTTCGCGCTCACGGATCTGCTAACGTGATATAGCCGGCTGTATGGATGGCAAGTAACAAATGGATGATTTTATGTACATTTATTGATTGGTTTTCATGAAAATGCGGATTTAAAAAAGTTCGGAAGAAGTATGCAAGGAAAGGCGTTTTCAGATCTTGAAAACGCTAAAACCTCAGGAGCTTCAGGGGCTCTGCCCCCTGGACCTGCCGGGGGTGACACATGGACCCCGCCAGGGGCCCCTAAGGCGGGCCCCGGACCCACCCATTAGTCACTACGCTCGCTTCGCTCTCATGGTTCGAGCATCTTTAGTCCAGCCCCATCAATAAACATTTTCGGGGAAATGACATATGATCATTGGATATGGGTAAGTACTATATTCATTATTAATTACAAAAACAATCAGTTCTGCATGTATAGCCTATGCTGCAGTGTGTATCAAATGACTGAATCTATAGAGGAGGCCAAGAAAAAAGTTTGGTTCAGCTTCCCGCACGATAGCTTTAAAATAGATTTAGCGCAACTCGAATGCGGCAGTGGACAATTTTTTTTAGGCAAAACTCAGTGCTTTTTTCTTAACACGAAGTGTGTTTAAAATTTTGGGAACCAGCGATATAGTAAACAAAACCTGTCACCCTAAACCAGTCTTCCACCGAGGAGTCTTGTATTCCCTGTACTGTGAGACTATGTTGTAGGTTTGTGAAAACTGTGATACAGGAGTCCCAAAAAAAGGTTAACACTCCGGGCAAAAAGGCCATGTTGTAAATAACTAAAGTACGAATGAGTTTCTGTTTGGTTGCTAAAGCTAACTAACTAAGCTTTTATTGCCTTATTCATTTCATTGCGATATGTAGAACAACGATATGCTTCGTCAAAAAAGAGAGTACAAATTCGGATTGGTCCGATTTGCAGTGGTGAATTTGGTAATGCTTGTTGTGAACATGATTTCTAACATACTCAAAATGGGTATTGATTGTGTTATTGATTGGTATTGAAGCTTTGAGATACTGACCAAAAAAAATAATTCCCTTTTGAAACTTCATTTTGTCATACAAGGTGATCAGTTTCTTTTTGATCAGCAATACTATGTATTTTCAAATATTATCAGTTCACTTTATTAGTAGAGTTAGTAGCCCTATAAAATCGCACAAAATCACCAGGAATGTTAAAAACAAACCAAAATAAACCAAACAATCAGCCACTTCTTTATTTGATTCCAAGAAATCTATGAATCTAGAGGCAGAAATAACAACAAAAAAAACATGAAGTTAACCAAAAAAGAAAGAGAAACTTCTGATTATAAGCCTACATGGTTAATAAAGCAGGCAAAATTGGAAATAAGGAACCCGTGGAAGACATACAGAGCCACGGACCAGAACAGCAAGACCTCAGCAACGTTCTCTTTTTAGAAGAGCAGTTCTGGTATAATACAACGATGAATGTTTGGTAAAAAAGGTGGCAGGAATCTCGAGGTATTTCATAAATAGAAAAACACTGCAAAATATAATGTTTTTTTTAGATGAAAAGAAGATGTGCTATGAAGCCAAGTGTCTCGTGTTGCATCATGCATTTGAAGTGGTTTAAGGCAGAAATCGGACAAAGTGGATTTTGCCCTCTCATTAATGGATGAAGCATATCTTTTGTTTTAGGATCGGATTGGAATGAAAGAAAGGGCAAATTAAAGTTATTTTATTGGGGGGGCTTTAATGAATACCAAACAAGGGACCCATGCGTACTTTTCTTTTTAATCAAATATGTGGTCGTTCCGAGTGTAAAACATTTTTTTGGGAAGACTGTAGACTCCCACTGCAACAAAGCTCTTGAAGTTGATGTTTTTTGCAAAGTTGAGTGACATTAGCATACAAATATTTTAGATTGATCGATGGATATCGTGACAACAATTTTGTCCTTTCTGCCATCGAACCATTTATTAATTGCCGACCAGTGCGAAGCAAAATGCGGGATGACACTGGTTAGATTACCAATGAATTCACAGTTCTGAAGTCCTTGGCCGCAGGTAAACTTCTACCGAATTTTAATATAAGGCACTATCAGTGAATTGCTAAATCCAAAATTGAAAAATCATTCAAAATCTTGATTTTTGCATTTTTGTAACAAGTATAGGTATCCTAACATACCTGCAAGTGATAAGACCCAGAGCAATCTAATAAAGACAAATTTGGATATTTTTTAAAGTCATTACTGGAGTACGGACAGTTACTACAACCCGATAATTGAATGGGGATTCATATATTTGAACAGTGCTGTTTTCTTCCTTTTTTGTAAATTTTTCAGTAGGGAAATATACCATATGGGGGTCCTACAAGCCTATCCTCACTTTTAAGCTATTCCTGCACAGTTCAAATATTTTCACCCTTTCGGTTGGATCACTGATAATGTCTTAAGTTGACGAATTTGTAAGGCATCTAAACTCCCATCACAGTAACCGAGCCGAGCCTAGCCATGCTAGCCCGTCATTCCAGTCTAGTCCTACACTCACGCTAATCGGCCCTGTCATGGTGCTAACTAAGGGATCTTGTGCCAGTTTGTGTGCAGTCTGACTGCAGCTCTGTGTGTGCTGATGGATTCGCAAGAGAATCCACGTTCTACAAGACATCAACATTATCAAGGCCATTTAGTAGTCAGATCAGCCTCAGACTTTAATTTTCGTTTGGTGTACTGTTTTCCCCCCCCCCCCCCCAATTTCTACAACCATGACAGTACCCACGGCCACGGCCACACCTTACAACTTAAAAATATCATGACTCTGATTTTCAATATGTTCAACTTTACCTTGAAATTTACTTTTGAATTGTTCAACGTTTGACTCGGACATTTTGGATTTAAAGTTCAACTGATGTCTTCATTTTGAATTACTGTGCCTGAATTATAATATTTGAATATTTTAATCGGAGGATGAATATAAGACTGGGACTTTCCGGTAACCTGCCCACCTAGAATTAAACCCAGTTTGAATGCCATCACGGTTACCTGAATGTCACTTTCAAAAGTTCAAATCTCTTAATTTTTTAAACAATGGCCATAAAATACAATCTGCTACCTCAGCCCATGCCTAGGGGTATATTGAGTCCACCACAATGCACCAGTTTTGGAAATTTCACTCAATAAGGTATGTGAACCCACAAAAGTCCTATTCAAAACTTAATGCAAAAAAACAAAAACCCTCACTTTTACACTCATTTTAACCCACAAGATACTAGTAATTTAGTTAATTTTTAGCAATGATCATGAAAGATCTTGTGGTTCTTCAAGTAAACACTTTTTATATCCTGAAGTAATTACATATGTTTTGTCACTCTACAATATAAGCATGCTGCAAGTATTATTGGATGGTTTAAATCAACCCCTGCACCATAGGCCACAAGTCCAGAATGGACATATGGAGAACTAATACCCCCATGACCTTTTCAGTTCAGAAAACTCTAACCCCCCGCTCTACATTTCCCTTTGGAGTGTGGTATGAAGGGTGAAGGGGGGGGGTGCTTTGGGGGCTAAAGCCCCCCTCAAAGTTCTCAGAAAAAGATGAAGGAAGAAAGATAAGGGAGAAAGAAAAAAGAGACCAGAGAAGGAGAAAGAAGAAAAGAAGAAAAGAAGAGGAAACGAGAAGGAGAAAAGAAAAGAGAAAAGCAAGAGACAAACTCGTTCCGGTTCACGCTCGTACACGATCAGTAAGTGTTGATGCGATGGCAGCCTGTAGTGGACTGAAGAGAGAGGAGAGAAGAGATTGGTTACATGGTTCCCGCTCACGATCTGCTAACGTCGATATATCCTTATATTACTGCAAGTGAACAAATGGATGATTTTAATGGGTACATTATTATTGATTTTTTTTCATGCAAAAATGCGGATCAAAAAGTATCGGAAGATGTACGCAAGGAAAGGCGTTTTTCATCAGGTCTGGAAACCCTAAACCCTCAAAGAGCTTCATGGGCTCTGCCCCTGTACCCCTGCCGGCGTTTCACCTGGACCCCACCCGGGGCCCCTAAGCGGGCCCCTGGACCCCACCCATTAGTACCTCCGCTCGCTTCGCTCTCATGGTTCGAGCATCTTTAGTCCAGCCCCACCCTCAATAACATTTTCTTGGCACGCCTATGATTCCCACTTAGGATACTGGGTAAGTACTACTTTCATTATACAAACAATCGTTCGCATGTATAGCCTATGCGCCTGTGTATCAACGGATAGAACCTATAGAGGAGGGCAAGAAAGAAAGTTTTCTCAGCTTTCCCGCACGCATACTTTAAATTATATTAGCGCATAGCCGTAATGCGGCGGTGACAAGTTTTTTTTAGAGGCAAAACCATGCCTTTTTTATTTTACTTAAACACAATGTGTTTCCATAGTTGGTAACCAGCCTAATACTAATAGTAGGGGATCCATGGGTGGCATCTTTAAGGGGACCCTACTCAAGATACACTAAAAAGGTTTGAGAAGTGTTTTTGCGACAATTCGAGGTGCTGATTCCGAATATTCACCATGCAAATTGTCAAGTTGGTGGAAAGTGAATTTTAAATGGCAGTACCCGATTTTCCTTATTTTTTTTAAATATAGCTTTAAAACCCCATGTGGCAAGATGTCCATTAATTTGAACTAAAGGGTTTAAGGAGTGTTTTAATGTCAATTTTGAGGGTGTTGATTTCAAAGACAAACCCCACCTTACAAAATCACACCCACATTGAGGAAAGATTTTTATAGAGGTATTACCCGATTTTCCTTATTTTTTTTAAATAGAGTCTTTATGAAACCATGTGCAAAGATTCACTAATTTGACTAAAGGGTTTAAGAAGTATTTTTGAGGTGTCAATTTGGATGGTGCTGATTTCAAAAAGACCACTCACAAATTCCCACAATTGATGGAACGTAGCTTAAAGGGTAATCCAAAACAACAATTACAAATTACACGATTGTCCTATATTTTTAAATATAGCGTTATCAACCATGCACAATATCCACTTATTTTTACTGAAAGGTTTAAGAGTGTTTTATGTCAATTTTTTAAAAGAATTAAAAAAAAAAAAAAAAACAACACCATACACAAAAATCCACCACATTGGTGGAAAGATGATTTTAAAGGGGAATACCCGCTTGTTCCTCTTTATTTTTAATCGCATTATCAACAATGTCCAAGATCCACTAATATTACTAAACTGTTTTAGGACGAGGTGTTTTAAGTGAATTGAGGGTGCTAATTTTGAAAACTACACCATGCAAAAATTACCCCCACGTTGGGTGAAAGTTTATTTTAAAAAAGGGAATACTTAATTTTCTTAGTATTTTGTTGAAAAAAAGGAATTTCAGGGAAATAAATAATTGAGAGCACAGAGAGTCCTCCTGAGGATGGGCTGTGCCTTGATTATCATGTGCATGTACTGTTTGTCTAAAACTAGTCATTAGAATTAAATGGCACTCTTTCTATTGACAAATTTAGATTGAAAAATCAAATACTAGTTAGCGTGGCTTTTTCAAGTGCGGTTGGGTATATAGCAATCAAACAATTTCTTTTAGACCATCAAAACGGCGTTTTTCACAAATATTTGAATTTTGTTGTGACCCAGTAACAATCATCCCAGCTTTTTCATGCACCCACATTTCTGAAAAAATTGGTATCCCGCTCGGACAAAACTACACTCACTTCACACCAGCTCATCAGCTGTCTTTACGTTTGTAATTTAAAACCATAAAATTATTTACGACAGGGGAATTCAGTGTTCCTTATGTCACAACAACTTATTCTTTTCCCGCCTTTTTAGAGAACATTCACTACAATCATAATAATTATCGTTGTTAGGACTATTATAATGCACAAGAGTCATCAGTTCGAAGAAACAAGGGCAAAATATCAAGATTGATCCAACAGTGACGTAACCATCGGGGGAAGTGGCACCCCAGTTGAATTCCCCTTCTTCTTGCCCCATTAAGCAAGGTAAGTACAGGTTTCATTGGGGAATGAGTGTTTTGCCCCTTCTCCCCCCCCCCCCCCATGTTTTTGCCCCTCCTGCCTGCTCCCGTGTCTCGTGCCCAAATGAAAATTTCTGGTTTTATCAACCACTGGATAAAATATGGATCTCAAAAGGTTCCAGCCTGAAAAAAATTGTTCATTTTGGTGAGTGGTTCTCAATGCCCACTGAACATAAGGCAGCAAAACAGACTTGCCACGGAGCGTCATTTTTCTTAAGGCTCAGCACACAGCCGATTTTTTTTCTAGAAAACCACTTCCAGACTGCTCAAGACTGGTGCCGATTGCCAATTTTTCAAAAAGTGAGCAGTACTTTAATATTTTTCATGTGTTTTGTACAGAACAGTCCTCAGACCTTGCCCAATTTTCTGTATCTTAATTATTTATATACCGCTTATTTGCTAGAAACCCCTTCCAGACTGTTCAAAACTGGTGCCTACGATATGGCCATGTTTTTTCTAAAATCGTGAGTATTTGTCCTTTTTGCAGTCAGGTGTAGTTTTTTGGCCAGTCTGGGGAGTGTCTGATTTATTCTTGCCGCTTAAAAAATCGTGGCGGGTTTTGGGGAATACAAGAGTCGGCCTTGAACACATGCGTTTGGAAGCGGTAGCCGATGAGTGCGCGCATCATGAGTGGTTGTGAGCAGTTGGAAAATGGTCGGCAACGAGTCTGCTCCAAGTGGGGGAGAAGATGCAAGCCAACTTGACATGTTAAATCGCGACTACATTCCTTCGACTACAAGATAGTCCCGACTTGCAGTCTTAAAACAGTCATCTTGTGCACATGTTTGTTAGGTGGCGAACTGTATTGTGGGGACTGCACATGCAGTTGCATGTGCCATGCTTTTAATCTCTTGATTTTATGATGGTGTTGCCTACTGCTGGTATTTTCTCTAGTACTCATGCTTTTGTGTAGCATTATATGTCCGAGCTAAACTCTCAAATCCACTAATTTACGGTCCAGGAACAATATTTTTGTTGGTAACAGTTAATTCCCCACTGACGCCGAAAAATGCTGAAATGGCCACTCCCCTTTTTGGAGGCCACGTCCCTTTTGAGCGGACGACTCCTGACTGTATCTACAGAACCCGTGGACCTAGAAGGTTGAGAGACCAACTCAAAATGTGGCGGAATGGCCACATTATGGGGGGTCAGAAATATATTTTATATCCAAAGTCAAAGGTTTTTAGATAATTGTCAAACTATTTTTTCATATGCGCACTATACAAGTATGAATGATTTCAAAGGTTTTCATGCCAAACATGAAGGAAGTTCACCATAGACCTTTGGATTTTTGCTCTAACTCTCCTCAGGGATCATTGTTAGGGTAACTAAGGTAGGTCACAAACAGAAAATTCAATTCCTTTTCCGTTCTCCACTGCAGCCCTGAAAAATTTGTGACCCTTGACCAAGATTGGTAAATATATAGGTGACAACCGCGTGGCATTTTTTAAGTGCCTTATAACAGTGTATTTGCTCCATACTCAAAATCTATAAAGCTAATTATGGACGCTTGTATTGCAACAGAACTACTAACCATTGTATCTCAACTGGGAGATAACTCAGCATTTTAAGTTCTTACTACTACTCCTTTCGTTTTCATTGGGAGGGTCACAAATGTCCCCCCTCGTAAAGTAATATATTTTTTATTCATTTTTATTAAAGGGGGGGGGAAACCCCCCCTAATAGCATGTTTAAATGCTGCTGACGGGTCTTTACATGATCTAAAAGCACTAACTGCATGCCTGTGACCATGAACAGGCAAAATATCAAGATTTCCATGCCCCAAAAAAGTTGCTCCCCGCCCCCCCCCCCCCCCCGTTGTCCCATAAAAAGTCGCTAAAATTACCCAAACTGAAAACGGAGACGACGAGCCTGTAGTATAAAGGATTAGATACTTTATTGCCTCTTTAAAAGATATCATAATTTATGAAATTGTTTTGTAATTTAGATTTCTTCCATTTTGAATTATACATAAAGATTATCAAGCCACATTTTAAATTACTTCGGCACTGGTGTTTCCAGACTGACTCGGGGGGGGGGGGGGGGGGGGGGGGGGGGGGGGGGGGGGGGGGGGGGGGGGGGGGGGGGGGTGGGGTTTGGGGGGGGTAATCCAGACGATTTCCCCCCATTCTGACTTGCTGAGGGATTATTAAGTGTACGCTGTGTATGTGAGGGGCGGAGCTCCCGTAAGGTCCTGTTTTTTGCCATTTTTAGAAGCTGAAACAGTAGTGTTTGATTATTATAGACAATTTCTTTCTTTCTTTCTCATCTCTCTTTCCTCCGTTTCCTTTCCTCCTTTTCTTTTCTTTCTCCTTTTCCGTCTTCCCCCCTTCCACTTTTTCTCTTTCCAACCTTCTTCTCTTCTCTCATTTGCCCCATTCTCTTTTCTTCCATCATTTCCCCCCTCTTTTGTTCTATCTTCTTTCCCCTTTCTCTTCTTCCCTCTTTTTTCTTTCTCTTTTTTTTTCCTCCTTTTTTCCTTCCCCTTTTGGCTCCCCTTCTTGATTTATTGTGTGTGTTTGGGGGGGGGTGCCCCGCTCCAGTGGCGCGCCAATGGTAGTGCGACTTAAAAAATTTGGGTAATTTTAACGACTTTTTCATTGATGCCACAAAAGGGGGGCCCACCTTAAGGTCATAGAAATGTTTATATCCTGGAATAGCTCAGTATTAGTGCATTTAGATTTATTTAAAGATCCTTCAGCAGCTTTTACCCCTTCCATTAGGCCCCACCAAAATGAAAAATACAAACACGGTAGAAGGTCGCTATTCCCACCATTCTGCGTTCCGTCTTTTAGGGACTTTTTCATGCATACCGGGGAGGGAGACCCGGGGGGGGGGGGGGGACGACCCAAATTGGGTACGTTTGTACGCCACCCGGGTAAAAAAAAGCCACGACCCATGTTTATAGGGAACAACATTGTGACAAAAATATGACCCATTTATATAGTTGGTTCCGAAATTTTTCGACCCATTTATAATATTTTGGGCTTTGAATTTCGCATCATTTTTCATAGTAAAAGTTAGCAAAATCTGCACATAGTGTTTTTAATGTTCCAAGAACTTAACTTTTCCAAAAATCAGAAAATCAAAACACCATTTTCATTGTGATTTTAGCGAAATCGGAAAAATATTGACCCATTTTCATATAAAATTTAAAAAAAGAAAAAACCTAAAAAATTAAAAAAAAAAAAAAAAAAAAAAAAAATGACCCATCTTTATAGTACTGGTGGGAAACATGAACCCAACTGTTAATAGTACGGGCGTGAAAATGTGACCCCTTTCGGCCCTTTTCCATGAGTACCCCCCCCCCCCGCGTAATCTTGTTTCACATGGTCCAAGCAATGCTTAGTGTGCTTTAGATCATTTACAGACCCTTCAGCAGCATTTAACCTTTGCTGCTGAAGGGACTTTACCTTAACATTAACTTAATCCCTATAAAATGGAACACACTATATTTTCACACTCTACGATGGTCTATTGTGACCCCCCATGCAACATAGGATAACATTTAAATGCGATTATATCCCATTGAAATCCCAATGGTCAATAGCTCGTGCAATACCACGTCATAACTGATTGAGTTTGTGGAGCAAATACACTGTTATAAACATCAACTTTTACAATTCACTATTTTACCTACCCCAGTTAGCTCAAAGTCACAAACATGTTGACGGGCTGCCATTTGAGACCGGAGAGGAATATGAATTTTCCTTTTGTTTGTCCTATACACCTAGCTCTCCCAAAATTATCCCTGAGGATAGTTAGAGCAAATTCCAAGGTGTATGGTGAATTCCCTTCCTATTTTGGCATGAAAACCTTATGTAAATTTTCATTCAATAATAGTATATTGCGCAAATAGATAGTGAAATCATTTTTTTTGACAATTATCTTAAAAACCTTTGACTTTTGGATAGTAAAAATTTTACTGACCCCCCATAGTGTGGCCATTCCGCCGCATTTTGAGTGGTCTCCGCAACCTCCTAGTTCGCAACTTTTCTGTAGAATTAACACGTGTAATTAGGGTGACTTTCTTTTGGATGGTCCGGTCCACAAGGGCGTGACCACCCAAAAAGGGGCCGTGTGTTCCAGTTCAGCATTTTCGGCGTCAGTGGGAATTATGTTTACCAACCAATCTTTTTCCTGGACCTGCAATTAGTGGATTCTGACGAGTTTAGCTCTGGACATATAATTTGTCAATACAAAACCACCATGCACCATTATCTTAACTAAGTATTGCCGCATCTCTTGTCTCTTGTAGCTTTTTGGCAAGTTTGACACCAGACTGCAGATAAAGCCGATTTTTTGAAAAAAAAGTTGTCTGTGTGTAGTGGGTAGAGGTCGGGGCGCTGCGCGGGTTTGTCTTCTAAGTGACTGTACGTTGGCGTCAACAACTCCCCGCGACCAAGAAAAATTCGACGAGCAATTCTTGACGCGACTGTCACCTTGGATGTCCGTTTCAAGGTCCTGACTGACGTGTACTGAACAAGTGGCGTCGCCAATTAACATGATTGATGCTTGTTTGATTTCTGATGCTGTCGCCTACTTCTAGGCGTTTCAGCACCCCTTGGGTCTCGTTTTTTTTTTTTTTTTTTTAATGTCTCGTTGACGACGGGGAATCTCGCATACCAATCATCCCTTTTGCGTCTTGTGTAGTCGGGAAGAGGTTTTGGGTTTCATTGGTTTGAGCGGTCTCAGTGGGGACCGTACCTTTAGGCATGGAAATCCCCAATGCCCAATCGAGCAGTAGTGTCCACCCCCCCCCCTCGCCCTTACAACCAGACAGAAAACCTGTATTTGAGCAAACTGCATGCTATGATTCAGATTGTTGAAAAGCCCGGTTGCCAAAACATTTATGTGTACTTATCCTTCCATCATAAATACCATGGACAAGTCCGCAGTTGTGCTAAACCCATTTTCTCGGTCTTGTGGCCAGACGTGACAGAAGTCGCACTGTGTAACAATAAGGCCCTAACATTAAGACATTTTACATTTCCTTCCACCACCTTTTTCCCGGGTGGTGGTGGTGGTGGTTGTGGCCCGGGGGTGGGGGTGGCACTCAATAGACCCTCTTTTTCTAAATTTTTTGACACATGACCCCTTTTGTGTGCTGCTGTCCTACCTTTTACACCATCTCCCTTTTTGATCTTCAGATCCTCAATAATTTTTTTTTCCTAATCTAACCCACCTTTTTTTTCAAATTTCCATAAAAAGTATCCACGCGTTTAAACAATTTTAACATCCAAAATCAAAATTTGCACACGCTACGCGCACACTTTGAACAATTTTTATAATTTCCATTGCAACAGTTTTCATAATTTATGGGCAATTTGCACTCTGGAAGAGACGCAACCACTCCCTATTGACTTCAGTTTGTTACCGATCAACAATGTGGCCCCCGTCTTCTTACATACTGAATGAACGAACCATTCTTTTCAGGCTGTGTACGAATGACCCCTTATTTTTTGGTACATAATTTACCTTACATGAAAGGTCCGCGACTTTTTCACCTGATAGCCAGACACATAACCGTCACTTCATATGCATTACCTCCCCTGACCCTTTTTTTAGACTGAAAATCATTACCTTGCAACTTTTTTCATATCAAAAATCAAATTCGTTTGTTATCACAGTAACAGAGCGTGTAACTACATGCTGCCCCTCACTTGAAAATACAGACTGTGGTCAGTCACTTCTTTGACTTGTCTAACTAGAACTTATAGTTTCTGAAAGAAGTATTAACAATGGCGGATCAGGATTTGAAAAATGTCAAAATTACCGGGGGATGACAGCTGTAACTGTCCTAAATTTGCTCAAATGGGCTGATTTGCAAAATTTGCAAGAATTACCGGTAAGGAGTTGCGGGCGCTGGGCGCGCGCCCCCTCCGCCCCTCCCTTGATCCGCGGCCTGATTATTCTACTATGCTTCGTACTGATGCTGTCATTGTTTAACCAAGTTGTCACCATCCATGTGTAAAGAAGTCAAACTGTGCAAATAATCATTCACCCCACGGTTGTGTGCTTTAGTTTCACTAGCCCTCTTAAATCGGGTAGTGGACCCACCCCCCCTTTAATCATTTAGCGGTAGAGGTTTTCCTACATTTTAATTTTAAAAAATCAAACCACTTTAATATCCTGACCTTTAATGTGACATTGAATTTTCTTGGAAGATGTCAATACTTGTATCGTATTAAAAAAGCTCTATTTATCATAAAATCGGGAGGTCCCTTTAAAACAAGAAATTCCCACTTTCCACCAACTTAAATCAATTTTGCATACCCCCACCCCCCCCACCCAACCCCCCCCCCCCCCCCCCCCCCACCCCAGCAGTTTGAACTCAGCACCCTCGAATTGACCTAAAACCCCTCTCGATCTTTTAGTGTATCTTGAGTAGGGCTCAACCTTATTTTGGCCTTTTAGAGCTTTGATGGATCCCCTAGTAGTAACTAAAACCTGTCACCCTAAACCAGTCCTTCCACAAGGAGTTTGTAATCCCTGTACTGTGAGACCTATGTTGTAGGTATTGTATAGAAAAGCTAGTGCTTAGACTAGCACTGCAAAAAGCCTTGAAGTTGTGTTTTTTTGCAAAGTTTGAGTGACATTATCAATACAAATTGCTTTATATTGATCGATGGATCTAAGTGAACAACAACTTTTTTTCTTTCTGCCATCGAACATTTTAATCTTAATTGCCGACCAGTGCGAGCAAAATGCGGGATGACACTGGTTAATACCACTGAAATTTCACAGTTCATGAGTCCTTGGCCGCAGGTAAACTTCTACAATTTTACTACTAAAGGCACTATCAGTGATTTGCTAAATCCCAAAAAATCGAAAAAATCATCAAAATCGATTTTTTGCTTTTTGTAACAATTATAGGTATCCTAACATCCCCTTCAAGTGATAATACCATACAATCTAATAAACGACAAATTCGGATATTTAAGTTCATTACTGTGCGTACGAATTTCCACTTACACAGTAATTGAATGGACATATATTTTAACAGGGCTGATTTTCTCCTTATTTGTAATTTTTCAGTAGAAAATACCATATTGGGGTCCATCCTACGCCTTATCCTCAAACTTTTTAAGCTATTCCTGCACTTTTCAAATATTTTCACCTTTCGGTTTGGATCACTGATACTGTCTTAAGTTGTCGAATTTGTAAGGCATCTAACGACATTGAACCATACAACTAAAAAGGAACAAGGCGTTTCTCGAACCACAAAGGTCCCCGCCCAATGCGGTACCTAAAGAACAAGAAGCAACATAATTTTAAGATCTCAGGGAAGATTGTGAGGTTTATAACAATTTAACCCTATATTTTGACCTTTGACTCATGACTCGCTTCTGAACTCATCCACCACCTATGTGAGTGACATCTATGCTGCAAAGACGGACACTTATACCACATATTTTAAAATGATTTGACCTTGGATGACCCTGCATGACCTTGAAATTACCATCAAAAATTCTGGCACTGAATGTTGACCACACCCACCAATTTTCATCATCCTACCAGTTTAGTGATTGACCTTGAATGACCTTCAAATGACCTTCAAAATTTCAGCACTGAATGTTGACCACACCCACCAAGTTTCATCATCCTACCACAACAGATAAGGTTTATAGCAATTTAACTCCATTTTTTCCTATTTTTGACCAAATTTGACCTTTGACCAATGCCACATGTCCCTCCTCTTAACTCATCTGCCGCCTACTTGAGTGACATCTATGGTACCAAGATGGACACCCATACTTGCTCTAATCAAAAGATATTGTGTTGAAAATGCGATTTAAAGGGGCATTTCGTGATCCACAGCCTCGTTCCCCCCGACTTACCTAAAAATGTTGAGATTTTTATATCATCTGATTCGTTAGCCTTAGTAATCCACGTGTGCCCAATCTTACGTGCAAATTCGGTCGCATCTGCAAGAAATTCGCAATTTTGTATTTTCTGTCCGTAAACGGACAGAAATTACAGCACAGTAGCCTATGGGACCGTGGGAAACGAGCAATTGCTCATAACACAAAACCGCAAGATCGAGAATAAGCTTTTCTCAAGGATATCTAGTGATCAATGAATAAAACAGAAGGTGCTGAAATCACGAAATGCACCTTGAACCCTATTTTTGACCACATTTGACCCTATTTTTGACCACATTTGACCCTATTTTTGACCACATTTGACCTTGACCCATGCCAAATGACCCACTTTGTATCCCACCTACCACCTACTTGAAATACATCTATGTTGCGAAGATGGACATCCACACTTGCTTAGTTCCAAAGATATTGCATGGGACGCGCACACACACACACACACACGGATGGCTAGCATTTCTATAGTCCCCTTTCGCCAATGCAAAATGGCGGCTATTTCAGGTTTCAAGGTCAAGACTAATATTTGAAGTATTAAAATAGTTAAATATTATTTTTAGCCATAGCGTCCTCATTTGAAGTCGGATCTATAACAAACTATACATTTTTAGATTCCGTATGATAAGGCGAGTAATTTGACATTCATATTAATTCAATTGCGACAGTTCTCAATTTTTACCCCCGTGTTAACTTTATTTGCCCCTTCCCAAAAATGCCGGAACATTGAAGGGGCAAGCCCAAGTCAAAAACCTTCACCATCGATCAGGGAACCCAAAGACCCTTTCAAATCTTTGTCTCCAGAGTTTGGTCACGGGATCTACAGGCTGGTCTTCTACTATACCATCCCTCATTGAAAGACACTGGTAACTGAAAGTGTCTGAATTTAGGCAAAAGGTCTGAATCTGGAAAGGCTGTATGAATAGGGAATTAAACTTAAGTTCAGACCTACATTCAGACACTTTGCCCACCAAAGTTAATTGCTTTGCCACCCAGAACAAAATCAATAAATTACAAAGAGCCAATGATAAACAACATAAAGTGCTGCCTATTGATATTACGGCATTCCCTTGCAAGACCGAACTGTTCCAAGACCGAACTAATTACCTCATCGATAAGTCCCATTAATAAGGATTTAGATTAAGTCGAAATTACGTATTGATAGTTCAGATAAGAGGAGACCGCGATTTCATCCAGCCTCTCATCATATTGTTAATCAATATTTGTCAGTCAGTCATGATTTACAGCCCTTTTTATTTGTTTTGATGAAGCTGTTGAGAGGTGAATTTCCTCACCAATACTTTTCATTTCTTTTTCGGAAATGGAAATTTTCTTTTCTTTTTTGGAGTGGTTGGGGGTGGGTGTTTTATTTTACTTTTTTGGCGGATAGGAGTGGGAGTTTCTTTTTTGGGCGGGGGTATAGGAAATGTATTATTTCTTCTTTTTGGGGTTGGTAGGGTCTTATTTCTTTTTTTCTACGTATTTATCCGCACATTTTCATACACTTTCTGGACATAAAACCGGTGATTTTCCTGCCGTTTAAACTTCCTCCTTTAGCTCTTTCTTGAACTGGAATGTCACATCAAGGGGTACGTGGTTTTGCGCTATTCGCCACCACACGTACCTGTAACGGCACCCCCTCTCCGATGCCGAAATCTCGGTCGAGTCGCCCTTCCTATCTTTCATGTAAACATGCCCGTTGCCGCTTGTAAAGCGAAATTTCTTGAAGATCCATGTTTTTCGTCAGGTCCAACTCTCAGAATGACGACAAGTTGAAATTTAAAATTGGTGATTAATATTGACCACTGCGAACGAAGCCAATCAGCGCATCGCCTTTACCTACGAAATTACGAACATTAACCAACCCCAATTAGGCACCAGAGACTGGCACCCGTGGACCGTAACACTCACACGTCGGCAACCTCAGTGTTATGGCGGCACCGTCAGATGTATTTACACCCGCCGAATTCAATAGGCAATTCAATTAGCACGTCTCTTAAATCCACTTAAAAGGATAATCCCTGGGGATTATACTTCGGTCTTCTTACGTTCGGTCTTGCAGAGGGTCACCGATATTACACAAACCTCAAGTATTGTAATCTACTTGTCCTATTGTGCCAAGCCCCCAATCTATAATCCTGTTGAGTCAGTTGATTGCTTTTCATACAATGCATATGCAGATTTTGGGTGCAAGTGTCTGAATTGGTGTCTGAATTTTGTTCTGAATTTTTGTCTGAAATTGTAGGAGTAACAATAGATAATTCCTCATTGTTGTGAGTGACTAAAATTCAGACCATTTGCCCAAATTCAGATGTTTTCAGTTACCAGTGAGATGGATTGTCCCATTCACAAACCAGTCCATCTTTCAATTCGGGATGGTTTTTACATCACACATAATCATGATATTTGTAGAATATATATGCTTGACCAAGAATTTACTGTATCCCACGGGAACACATATGGACCACGACTATTACCCCAGTGAAATTTGTGTCAAGGAAATTTCCTTTTGAGGTCATGGTACAAAAAAGTCTCCAAACATGGTAGAGCACATTAATTATCAAACCACTCTCCTATGAGCCAATTTCGTACACATTTTTTGCTTCTACATCCAAACGACTGTACCAATTTAACTCAAAATTTGAAATCAGATGTTTTTTGGTACAGGCTTCATGTGAGGAAAAACTATGAAAAATCTGCACCATATCAGGACACCACACCTTTAGTTAGGTTCCTTCATAGAGCCAGTAAGTGCTAGATTTCTTCATAAATACCGTAACCACTCGGGTCATAAGCCCACCTTCGGGTTAACCCACCCCCAATTTTCAAAGAAAATGCCGGAACTAGCCACACGCGGGTAAAGGCCCAGGTGGTAATTTTTTGGCATTTGGGACACATTACACGGCCGTGGATTCCCTTTGCAGCTATTTAAAACTAAAGGGCATTTCGTGATCCACAGCCTCGTTCCCCCCCCTGCTACCTAAAAAGTGGAGATTTTTTATATTCATCTGAACCGTTAGCCTTAGCAATCCACGTGTCCACAATCTTACGTGCAAATTCGGTCAAAAAAATTAATCAATAAAATCTGTAAACGAAATTCGCATTTGTAATTTCTGTCCGTAAACGACAGAAATACGCACAGTGCCCTATGGACCGTGGGAAACGACAATTTTGCTCATAACAAAAACCGCAAGATCGGAATCAGCTCAATTTTGAGAATAAGCCAATTTCTCAAGGATATCTAGTGATAATGAATACAACAGAAGGTGCTGAAATCACGAAATCACCTTTAAACCTTTCTTCAGCTATACGGACGCGACCCCTATCAAATGCAGTGAGCAACCATTTTACAAGTCATTTATAGGCAGCAGGGACCGCCAATCCCCGACGTAACTTCTCCTGGTAGGTGGTGCAATTTTAAAAACTAAATGAATTTACTGTATCACATGTTTATGTCACAATAAAATACGGTACAAAAAATAAAGAATAACTTGTATGTGTGATATCAACAAAGTTTAGCTGTTATAAAGATTTTTAGATTTTTTATCCCAGTCTCAGACATCGCATCGTGTATGATTCTAACAAGTACGGGTGGTGGTGGCGCGTGGCGGCCAAACTCCCCGCAAATGTCTCCCTTACTGTTGAATGCGAGTAGTTTCTTTGCAAATATTTTTATGAGGTAACAGTAATGAGAACAAAGTTTATGATAACCTTACTGTCCTGACCCGTATTTTACTAGTTCACTGTTCAGTTAGCTACACTAAAACCTTACCTGACCCGTACAGCTACACTCGGACGCAATGACTAGCTACTTTCGTGCAGCAAAGCTACATTCAAACCAGCCCATTTTGATACATTCATCTGCGGTCACTAAATTTCAAGGGGAAACGATAATTTTGTGAATGACTTGTTCGCAAAATTAACAAAATTTGTTCACCTTTCAAATTACAGACTAAGATTAACTTTTTGGTGAAAGGTATTAAAATTTAAAAGAAAATCAAAAGCCATCCAAAAACACCCCCAAACTTAATGGTGTTTTCCATTTGAACGCCACATTATCCTCCAGCCAATGAGGAGACAACCAGTTTGCGCGGGGAACTTGCGGTGTCGTATGAAAGACCGGTTAACCTTTGTGTTGGCGGTACTCATGTGGCAAGCACCGCAGCCCGGCCTCAGTTTCATTTTTGTGTTGTAAGTACGACAGCCGACTCGCTTTGTGTGTGGCATTAGCCGCGTGTTTCTGGTACTTTCTGTGATGATCCGACGACGGCACTTGCCCTAGCCTATCATTTGATTGACATCGGAGTGTGTCGCGTCTATGGTCATGTTTTGACGGCGAATACCACCTTGCTAGACATCAACAAGTCTTGTTTTGACAAAATCGAGCTTGATAACAAACACCTGTGGATCTCTCAAAGTAACGCAAAAAGGGGTGGCTTGCTTGCTTTGCTTAGAGGAACAGAATTTATAACTGAAAGATAGAATATTTTTTTTTCATGTTATCTGTTCCAAATAAAGTGCAGACTGCGCCTTTCCCGGGTGAATTATATGCTCTTAAAACATTATTTATTGGATTTTTTGATCCGATATTTTCTCCCAAGTTCTAACCCCTCCCCAGGTATAAGCCCACCCCTATTTTTGAGTAAAATCTTCCATTTAGGGGGGTGGGCTTATACCCGAGTGGTTACGGTAGTTGCAATTTTTTTTAACAGTACCTGTAATGTTTCATGTGCTTCCCTTAGCTTCTCTACCAAAGCTAGTCTTCTCTGTTCACTCTCATACATAGCATCCTGCATATCTTTAATAGCACCTGATGCAGGGGATAAACTCCAAGGCTCCTCGGCTAGTGGAATTACTGATGGTGGCCTCGCTGGCAGGCGTCGACCTGTGCTATGCAAATGGGTAGTGTCTGCTGGAGGAAGTCCAAATGGAGACTTGGCTCTTGACCCAGATATGGTATGGCTGTATTTATTAGTCAATATAAAAGGCTTGTTAAAAGGCATTGAGAGTCAACTAAAATTCAGTTATAAACCTAACAAAGGTTTCACTAGAAACCCAACAAGTTCCCTGAAAATTACTTATGTTCTTATTACAAAGAGTACAGTCAAGTCAGGTGTGTGACCTCATTAACAAATGAGGGATCCTATGTTGCACCTATGATTCAAGTTTGGTTCCAATTGCACTTCAACTTTTCAAATGAGGTTAATTTTACATTTTCAGCCTATTTTACAACTTGACCTCACATGACCTTTGACCTTGGTATGTGACCTTTGACCTCATCAACAAATGGGGGATGTCATGTTGCACCTGTGACCCAAATTTGGTTTAAATGTTAACCCCTTTTCACAACAGACATCAACAACAGACAACAACAACAACAGACTACAGTGGACAAAGTGATCCCTATGTGTCTTTCTGCCTTAAGGCAGGCGACACAAAAATGGCCATTGCTGATTAGTGCCTCATGAGCATTTACCTCTCAGTAACCTGAATGCTGATAAGTCCTGCTTGAAAAGTTGGAATTTACCCCTCAGAATATTTAAAACATCAATATAAACCATAAACTTCCTATAATGAAACAAATGCCTATGAGTACTAGCTGTGAACACCCATATGGGCCTTGGGTCAGTGGGTCTTCTGAGCACATTTGGCGATAGTAGCAATTAATTTATGGCACAAGAAGGAATTTTCAAAGATTGCTTCTTTAATCGGTCCACATGACCTTTGACCCAAATCTGTGAACACCCAAAGATTATAGCAACTGATTTGTGGCACAAGAAGGAATTTATAGATTTTAAAGAATGCCCCTTTAATTGTCCCACATGACCTTTGACCCAAATCTGTGAACACCCCATATGGACCTTGGGTCAGCAATTTTTCTGACCAAGTCTAGTGATTATAGCAATTGATTTGTGGCACAACAAGGAATTTAGATTTTCAAAGAATGCCCCTTTAATCAGCCGATGTGACCTTTGACCCAAATCTGTGAACACCCCATATGGGGGCGCACCACCAATTCATCCATGTTTTATGTAATAACGAATGTCGGCTAAAAAAGTGCAAGGGCTTAGACAAGATTCTACTGGTTATTTCTTCAAAACAGGAGTATAGAATATACTCACCAACAAGCTGTGAGATTATTCTATATATGCATGTATACTTACAGTGATCAACTACGTGCTTTTTTGTGTTAATAAAGCCTCGAGCCCCTTAAGCTACATTAAAAAATTATGTGCAAGCCTAGTAGTCCCACATGGATCATGCACCCACACTAACGTCACTGGAGGAACCATAATTTCCTTGATCATTTTGTACCTTACCCAAAGGCTCCACTTGCGGGGAAGGGCCCGTTGAGGGAAGACTAGTTGGGCACTCGTAAGTTAACACGCATTAGTAAAGTTAGAATCGCACAGCGTGTTTGGTGAGTATATTCTATTCCTTGCAATTCTGCAAGATGGCTTCCACTTTCATTTGAGATCAGAAGCTGAGGGAAGTGATGTCTAGAGCGGGTTCGCAGTTTCTGCCACAGGTGGAAAAAAACGAGTTGTTTTTCTGCGGTTTTTTCCACTGGAAGAAACGGGTTCTTCCAAGTGTCGGTTCACTGAATGAAGAGGAATGAAGAAGAAAAGAAGAAGAAGAAAGAAAAGAAACTTAAAAAATTTTTTAAAGCTTTTAAAATTTTTATTTGAAGCCAATGACTTACACTTTGGTTTTATGTTATACAGTGAAATGAAAATAGTGAAAATGAATGAAAATAACCATCAGGGACCCCCCTACCGTACCCCATGCATATTGCATAGTATTAAACTCGACATGATTCAAGGCCTAAATAAAAAAATTACTGAAGAAACAGATTAAGACACTTGTACACCAGCAAGGCCAAGAAGAGACTCCTTCGTATAAAGACTTGAATATTCAAAATTCTTTAAACAAACAACTGTTTAGTCTCCCTAACCAGGTTTCTCCCCACTAACGTTATGAGTGGTTTTTAAAAATGAAAAATCGGCTATAGATTTTAATAGCTTTCCATTGTTTGCATATACACTTTACAATGTGTGTATAGTTTAAAGTGCGACATGGAAAAGACTGAAAATGGTTACATTTAGTCATCTGTATAATTGGTAGCAAGAGTGGACAAAAAAAAAGTGTGTCAACAACTTACTATCTACTTGAAAGGTTTCCCCTCTCCCCTAGACTAACATGCTATAAAACTTGTATTAAAAAAAAAACAGATGTAAAGTAAATATTAAGTAGCCTGATGAGTGAAGTGCAGAGCAGATGCAGATGAATTGGTGTTGTAATTTAGTTTGTGTTCAAACATTTCTGAATTCTTCCCGTTTTTCCAGAAGAAGAAAGAAAACTGGAAGCAGATAACCATTTTTCCAGTTTTTCCATTTCTTACCGGGAAATAGGTTTCTTCCGGAATTTCAGAACCGTGGTCAGAGGGCTCTATAATCGCAATTTATGTCTTTGTGAACACTCCTAACGAAAGGAACCCTTTTTCCTCTCTTGACTGGAGTATATTCGAAGGAGGATAGTCTACATATCCAAAATCATAGGCCTGTATCTGTAAGATTAGTCTGGAAAGAACCTTAGACAGGTTACTGGAGAGGACTCTTAGCAGCCTGGTCTGCAGCCTAAAAGGGAATTTCGCAGCGCAATGCGTGGAGAGGAAGAGAGGGAGATCGAAAAATGGGAAATGCATTGTTTGTAAAGGTCCATGGCCCGATCCTAATAGCCTAGTCCCCAGAAGCCCCAGATTTTACCGGAAGTGGTCAATATTTTGGTATCAGAAGAAAGCTACTATTTTTCTCATTTACCCTGTGAAATCTTAGATCCAAAAGGATGTTTGGTTTGAAAGTTATGAGCGAAAATGTGCCCTATTTTGGTCGACCAATATTAATTTTACACAGTACTCAATGGGGGCTTACAAAATCACGTTTTTAGCTCGCTCATCAAAACGGATTGAAATGTCGGCGCGAAACTTTACAGATGGGGTTTTGGAGTGAAGGCCAATCTATCAAGATGAAAACTTCATATCCTTAAATTGGGCCATCCTCCTTTAACTTATAAATCAGGGATAAATGTGTACAATTCCTTGTAACTGTTTTAATGTAACACAAAACCACCAAACAGTGAAAAAATGAAGTATTTGAGGAAATTTGTCATACCATCTCCTGTAAATAGACATAACAGCAATGGCATCTCAAAATCTACACTAAACAGCTGATTGTGGTTTACACCAGTACAGAATAAACAAAGATCAATAATGTTGGTCTTTGAGGTCAAACTCATTTGATAATGGTCGACAATATCACGCTTAAAATCTGGGATATTAATCGGGAAAGTCCTTTTTGATCTTAAGTCGGAATTTTGATACGCACGTACAGAAATTACAGAATCGGATAAAAAGTACTGCCTCATCTTTAATACACAGATTTCAAGCCAACCACTTGCAGGCTATGTTCGCATATCCATGCCAGTCAAAAAAAAAATACAAAAATATGAATTTTGATGATTTTTTCGATTTTTCGGATTAGCAAATCGCTGCTTATCCCTTTAACACACTCCGCTTCCTGAGATGCTAATGTAGACCATTGGCAACCAAACAAGTCTTTTCCTCTTGGAGCATTTAACAAAACCTCCTTAGCTGTAAAGTTGAGAGTGTCAACATCATTCTTTTTTTAAGAGCCACAAGTTGGTAGGCCATCTTCGTAAAAAGTTCAGCAGAAACGTGACGAAGGTCCCTCATAGTGAAGAGACATCTCTCAATAGCTTCATGAGATAAATCTACATTAGGCTCTATTAAACCATTCATAAGGTGGCTAAGAGATAGGGCTGGTATCGACAAGGCTGTTGTCGACAAGGTTGGCGACAATGCACTTCTCCTGGCATGGCGACAACCATGGAAATTTGTCGACAACAAATATTCATGGAGGAGCCTTATCACTTTGGTACCAGCCTATTCCAGCAATCAAAATAATTGTAATTCCAACTGCCTATTGACTTTGGAATCTGAATTTTTAAACCATACTTTTACTTTCACCCCAGTGAGTAAACCTCTCAATAAGGAATTCTAATAAATCTTGTGGAAAAATAGTTTTGTTATATAGCCATAATTAAAAGCCCAATGACCCCAGAAGTTGGCCCACATTTGCGTAGAAATGGTTCAACACACTCCCAATGGGCCTGGCTAGTAAAGTGTGGAGTTGAAACGGGTCAAAGTTGAGGTATTTGTTTTCCATACAAGTGCTCAATGGTGCTATATAAAGTATGTTAAAAACAAAATTGAGGAATTGGCATTCAAAAGATTGATGTCGACCAATTGTCGCCATCGGGTTTTATGATTCACCAACCATGTCGACAAAGAACACAAACCGATACCAGCTCTACTAAGACGATAATAAGGCTATGTGAGTCTCATACCTCACAAGAAATTTGCTCCAAATACATTGAAGATCAGCAATTCGTTGCCCTCATTCCATGAAGTAGGGCCTGTGGACGGGACTCTCGTTATATTTCTTAGTTGAACCGCCTTCAACACAAAGTCTTCTCGTCCGACTTCATCTTGTCCTAGCATGGTCTAGGAACCAAAGGGACTGTTAAAGAACTTTTATCCTCATCAACTTAAAGGGAAAGGCTCTGGATCCACGCTTAAAAAAGAGGATTTTTGTTGTAATCAGTCCAGATAGGGACCTTCTGAACTTTGTCTTAATTTCCCTCATGCAGATGTAACTGGAATAAGAGTTCAGAATTGTTTCTTGGAATGCTTATCTGCAATTCCTAAATCAGAAGACTTTGCATCATGAGGAAGGGCTGAATCACACTTGTGGAGTAGCATCAGCCAATTCAGTTGGGGCCAGCCACAGATTATTCCCAAGGACTCCTAATTCTACCAACAGGAAACAGAGTTTTTGTAGACTCAGATAGACATGTAATAGCAAACTTCTTTAGTGGAAGTCCTGATGTATAAGAATACTCAAGTTTAAATTATTAACTTTCGAAGTGCCAGTAGGTTGAGAGGCTTCCTCCCTTCTGCCAACCACTACATGTTTCGTCTAGACTCATCATTTGGGAAGAAGTGATCTACTTTCAAATTACCACTTCTAGAAAAAGGTTTCTGTTCTTAGCATACATCAAAATCACCCTTACGGTCTGATTTTGCAACATTCTCCTTCACTGGAGGTTAATAACTCGAAATCGAATACCTTATAGAACATATTGGATCTCTTATATGAAGAAAAACTACATTTCCTATAATCATAGCCAGGAGAGTCATGACAACCGATGTTTGATTCGTATCATATTTATTATGTCCAAACCAAAATAAAACAAAAAATACCCATGGGACACAGTTTGACAACTGATTGGCATTATTTATTCCACTAACTACACACATGATGTAAATTTTACAAAATTTCATTGGGGGCAAATATGGATTTTTCTTAAAAAATGTAGTTACACATCTTTATATGGCCCAAATGAGAATTATAGAGGGCACTTAAATACAATTATAAGCTGTAGGCCTATAGCAAAAGATTCCCGCAATGGATTTTTCTGATTTTTGCAGACAGAGATAATAGCTCTTGCGTGCCCCTTCAGGTGTCAAAATGGTGTCGCCACTGCTTATTGTTCCAAAAAAATAAAAGAGACAATTTGTCTGGGGGGGTCAAACAGCTGTGTGACAT